>JABFQD010004933.1:0-11218 GCA_022817045.1 Psix sp. ZL-2020
ATTTACAAACAAAACATAATTTAAAAATTTAAAAATTTTGAAAAATAAAAAAGTTCCTTCGAAGGCAAAATTATTTATTTATAACATATAAGCAATATTGTTTATATAAATAATTAAATAACAGCTTAACACAAAAACAAGGAGGTCGATATTTTATGATATGATTTTGACGGTGTTAACTAACACCATAAGCATATTTATAGTGATTTACAGTACTCTATACTGCAAGTTATACAATAATATATTTTATTGAAAAATCAACAAAAATTATTTAAAAATGATTAGTTATTTTTATTGCTTAGCATAATAAAAATATCCTTATACACATGAGTCAACTAAAGATTAAAGATTTGGGGGAATTGGTTTTAAACATCAACTTTTGAAATTCCAATTACTTTTTCATACGCAAAGTAATTGTATATAAAATGTTGAACATACCTGTGAAATATCAAAAGCCTCTTCCATAGGTGATCGAATATAATTGCGTAAAGATTTTTCTAAACTTGGGATAGATAGAAGTGGTGGCTGGATCAATTGTAATATTGTCGGGTCATTTTGTTGTTCCAAAACAGTGCAATAATAAGCAGCGCGATCGCGCACTTCATCATCAGAATCTAACTGGCAACGAGATAACAAAACCAGAACATTTGGAAGTAGTACAGGACACGCTGCAGCGAAATGTGCAAGAGCAGTTACCGCCGCTGCACGAACACTTGCACATTCTAGGATGACACGGTTGTAAATGAATCTAATATATCTTGAAGGCTGTTTTGAAGTGGGTCCTTCCTGGCCAAGCAAATGTAAAATACGAACAGCTAGTGAAGTGTGCTCGCAGTCTTCAATGAATTCGCATAAATGCGCAAGCCCGGCTTCTTTCGCTTCTGCATTTCCTTCCATAACTGCAATTATTGTATCGGCTATGGCAGCCTTGTACTCCAAACCACCTTCATCTCTTAACATCGCTGATAAGAAATTCATTAAAACTGAATGTTTGCGGGGGAATTTTTGGCATAAAGCTCTGTAAAAAAGACATTTTTCATAATTATTTTAAATATTAATATCTAGACGCAATAATGGAAATAAACTTGTTTTAAATTAAATCTGCTGACCGATTAAACTGAAAAAAATCAAACTCTTACTAATGTTACAATTTTAAGACAAAAGGAAATTCGTATACAGTAAAAAGGTTTGATAATAACTTCAAATACATTTGCTTCTAATTTGGTTTTATCTACCAATTATTTTTTGTAGGTAATGTATTGAATATCACATTGATATCACAAAGAAAATTAAATGCTTCGTTTTATAATAATTCCAGACAAATAATGATTTGGTATTTTCCATTAAATTTTAAATTGAAACAAAACAGAAATTCAAATTTAGACTGTTCAATTTCACGTAAAAGATGGTAGATAAAATTGTAAATTCACATATATTTTAATGTTAAACAATAGAAAACGAGAACATACTTTTAGAATATTCTATTTTCTTAAATTTCCAAGTCAAACTTACCGAATAGCTTGCACAACAACAACTTTAAATTCGTCTGAAATTTCTGAAACAAATGATGCAATCTGTTTCATGAGGCGATCAACGGAGCTCTCAGCTCCCGTCTTAAGAAGAGTGGTAATCGCTAATGTGGCGATCGATCTGTTAGAATCCGTGATCAGGTTCTCGAGATCCAAGTTGCAGGCAGTAACTGCAGCCGGGTGACTCATGGCCACTTTATTGAGAGTGCGAACTGCAGCGTAGCGCAGAGCAGGTTTAGTTGAGTTACAAAACAGCTGCAGAACACTGATGGCAGGCGCGATTTCTCGAACTCCGCTGCGGCCTAAATTCACAAGGGCGTGTGCTGCCTCGTAAACGACCATTTCAGATTTGTGTCTTAGACAAGCTTCGATAAATTCCACCAATTCCGTGCCCTCATCCATTTCTTCCAACAATTTGCAAGCCATACGAATTAACATGCAAGCTGCGTATGGACTTTTCGGACTGCTGCGCATTAACTTTGCGACCAATTTAATCACTGCATGTTTGTCAAATTTTCTGGCTTGGTATAAAACTCCTACAAAAGAAAAAATGAATTTTAATAGTTTAGCTCATAACTTAAACTTGCCAAGAATATGATAACAATGCAACAAATATTTAAAACATTAAAATGAAGATCATCAAAAATAAATGACATATTCATGTTCAAAAAATGAACTCGATAAAAATAAATAATAATTTTATCATCCAAGCAATATGAAAATATATGAGAAAATCAGACTCAAATAAATGATATAAAACATATAGTTTGAACGAATCAGAATTTAAACTACATGTTCATTTTTGTAAAATCACATTAATTTTATAAAACAAATTCTATAAAATAGAGAATTAAAATACATACTGAATAAATTTAAAACTAAAAATCAATTTCAAAATATGATTTATATTTCACTTTGTTATAATTCAAAAGAAATATTTCTAAGCAATACATTCACACGTTTTGACAAGTTACTAGTCCTTTTAATATATTACATGATGACGTATCATATAATACGATATATCACCCACCTAAAGCATGATATTGAACCATCACATTATCAGAATTCAAAGCCTCTTGTGCTTCATTAGCCCATCGTCTAGCGACGTCAGTTGAAATTTTTGTGAGATGCAAAGACGAAACCAACGCAGCGCTAGAAACTGCAGGTGAACGGTCGACAATCGCTTGTTTCATATACCGTTCGATCGCAGCGAGCATTCCGGCGTCTGTTATTGTACAAAGAGCTCTGATAGCAGCTGCTCTGTAAAAATCCTCCTTGCCGGTCATGTCTTTCGTCAAACTGGAAGTAACAATGATCACATCTTCGGCGATCGAGCTTAGCTCCTTTATACCCAAATAAACCAGTCTTCTGAGAACTGGGTCTCTTGATTGAAATAATTTTGTCATCGCGAAAAACGTCTCCGTGGCTTCTGTCGTGCCAAGTTGCTCCCCTTGATTCAACAAGTACAAAATTTTTGTGAGAATGTGCGAGCATTTTCTTGGATTTACTGGAGTCTCATTAAATGTACGGGCTTCTTGTAGAACTGTTGTTTTTTCTAGGTTTTGAAACGGGTTGCCTCCTGTAAAAAATAATTTTTTAATTTATTACTTAATGGAGAAAAATGTTTAGAAAAAAAAAGGAGAATAATATATATATGAATGATATATAATAAACAATATAATAATTTTTTAATTGGCTCTTCTGTGACAGATTCAGCTGTCAAAAAACACTTCTTAACCTCATTATTTTACCGAAATTAAAGTGTCAATAATAAACGATATTTGAGTTATTGAAAAGAGTGCGATTAAATGGAAAGAATTGAAATTATGTTGTGTTTTGAAGTTTTGATGATTTCCAAATCAAATACGTGTAATATTTGCTTAATTGAGATAATGAAATAACCAAAGTTTCAATCTGTCAATCTGCGGATTTCCACGAGATGAACCTTTGTTGTCACGTACAAAGTTGTTCAAATAATAATATAAACAATTTACTAACCATCCTCTTCTTCCTTTTTATCCCGTTTAAACGAATTCATTGTGGATATTTTCTTTTTTAACAAAATTAGTTAGAAACAGTCATATGGACACGTCACCCGTACACATTAGCACTACACTCTCGCCATATTTCTTGTCGTAGGATTCGGCTACCAGACCACTACCACGTTCCATTCCCAAACGTCAACAACCATCGCTCTATCTTTATCTAATTAATGTCAAAACCGCTTAGATGAAGAAAGAGAGCGCGACACGTAATAGCGTGATAATAAAAACGGAATCAGAACGCATAACATACTTTGGAGTAAAACTAAAATTTCGAAAACATAATTGTTTGTAAGCAGCTTAGTTATTTCGAAATAATGAAATCAAAAAGAATGTTAACCTCAAAACCCAAACAATATTTTAGGCTCAAATGACATTGACAAAATTGCTAATTTTCTCATCAAACCAACAATGAAATTTCTACTTCAAATTACATTAATTTTAATATCCAACAAAAAATAATTTTTCAACGATTTCCAGAGTGTTTCAATTTGGTAATTATTCCGCACGATCCCGACTTTACCAACAGAGCATGGCTCGGGCTTTCTCTTTGTCAAGATAATTACGCGCGTGTGCGAGTGTGAGTGACTGTTGTTGGTGGTGAGCGAGCGAGTGTCGTCGTGCTGATCGAAATGGTCGTCCGCAGGAAACAATGATTCGCTCGATGTGGCCGTCGTTGGTTCTGTGCTCGCTCTGGCACCACGTCGTCTTTGACTGTCTGCGAACCTCGTCCACGTTGCTTGCCAACATGCGTTCGTAACTCAGAGATCAAAGCGCAATTGAGACGAGCCACGGAACGAGGACAAAGAGTCAGCAGAATCGAGTTCAAATCGAAATACAGTTCGCGTCATTGTTGTCGGCATCAGTGATGGCAGATTTCGACGCGATTTACGAGGAAGAGGAAGAAAATGAGCCGCACTTGGAGCCACCGTACGTTACTATGGTACCAGATCCAATCGTCATCCGAGGCGCTGGTAACATGACAGTGTAAGTGATCTTTGTTTTTGTCACCTTATTTGGCATCTCGCTTTCATTTGGAGAAAACCAAACGAATCTTAAGGACATTGAAATGTCCATTTTTTATTCAAGCCTGAACATTTTTTTCATTTTTTAATAATCAACTTTTTTTGATTATTCAAATAGAAAATCAGTTGAAGAAAATTCTTTACTTTTTCTATCTTAACTCGCTCCGAACATTATATTATTAGTGACATATTCCATCTAGTGTTTCTCGTAATGATCAGATGCTGAAGCTTTTGTTTTCCTTATTATTATTATTTATATTCATGGCTCATCCGCAATAATCTGATGGACAAACATTCTGTCATCGCATTACCATTTCGGAGTAGACATAAACAAAGATAGAATAATTAATGTGACAGACATTCTCATCTTTTTACATCACACAATCAAAAGCACTTGCATTTTTTAATCCTCTGGATCTGAATCGTGCAAATCACTTTCGTGCAATTTCACTTCTGTTCTATCTCTCTTTCCACTACGATGAAACACAGAGGAAAGTGAGACATAATATACTAAATGAATCATCGTCTAATAATTTGTATTCTCGGTCTGGGAATTGTCGAATGTATACATTTTTTTTTTCATTTCGTCTTGTTATGTTTTAACCAAGTTGAAATGAAGTAATCGTTTCTTGTACTCTAAATAAATGGTCATTTATCTGAAATATATATAATGAAATGTTTGTTTTGCGTGCAGGTTCGGTTTAAGTAATCGCTTCGAATCTGAATTCCCAAATGGTTTGGTGTCACGAGTCGCACCAGAGGAATTCAAAGCGACAGTGATGAGAATAAACAGCGTCCTGAAGAAAACATTGCCAGTGAATGTCAAGTGGCTGTTTTGCGGCTGTGTCTGCTGTTGTTGCACGTTGGGATGTTCTTTGTGGCCAGTCATTTGTTTAAGTAAAAGGGTAATTTAATTATCGCAAAATTATTATATATAGCATAGTCCTCACTGAGGAAAATTTCTACTCCAGTGATTGAGCTTATAAAGTTATATATAATTTTGTAAGATTATTTCGTCGTGTGATTTAGATGCAATAAATTACAGTTTAAGTTTTCGATTACTCATAATAAATAATTAATAATGAGAAGAAATTGATCTTAATTTGAAATTTGATTTGAAAAGTATATTGGATAATGAATTTACGTCATAGCGTTAGTTACATCTCAATTAGAGAAAGCTCGTTACAACAAAATATTGCAAAATCAATGAAAAGTTTCTGAAAATGAATGCAATTTCCGTATACTTCAATGCTAATTGATGCTAATTAATCGATTATTGATAAATATTGATGCACTGATAATTGATAAAATATTGATAAATACAAAATAATTAATAATTAATGAATTCAAAGATGTAGAAGACAAGTTTCTACAGTTATATAATTTCTTATGATTTTTAGACTCGGTAAGTGAATTTATGGTTTGAGATATTTTTTATGTTAACGTGGTTTCCTGTTATTCCAGACACAACATTCACTGAATAAATTATTAGAGTGGGAAAACAGTAGACTTTATCATAAACTTGGCCTGCATTGGAGGTTAACTAAACAAAGATGCGATACATCCTCGATGATGGAATATGTAAGTTTAAATTTCAATAATATATTTTTGTATCAATAAGTCGCTTGATACTTCATATGGTTAGATTAAATTTTTATATAGCAGATTTCTAACCACGATTTGTTTTAAAATTACATGGCTATATATAGCTTACACAATATTACATTACATTAAGTTTATATCAACCTTATTTTTTCATGTCGGAACAAAAAAATCATTTTTAAGTCATTGAATTTGATCTTGAAATAAAACAATTTTTTTGCTCAGTGGTAATAAACATGATACAATTTTCACCGAAGTTTCTTCCATCTCGTAATTATTTAGTATGAAAATTATATATGATATTTTTTTCCAGGTATTGTTAATCGAGTTTATTCCAAAAATACCAATTTACAGACCGGACTAAATCCAGTGGAAAATTTATAGTAAAATTGATGATATTCAGGAAACAGCTACGTGATCATACCAAGATCTGCAAAAGCAAGAAGTGCAAAAATTATTATCGAATAGACACGACTAAGGTAAAAACGGAACAACAAAAAGCAAAAGTAAATGTTACGTACATTATAAAATCTCAGCCAAAAGTGTACAAGTAACACACTCGATAACACACGTGCTTATAAAGTACATATTTTTGTATATATGGTGTATAGTAATATTTAGTTTAGCGATAAAAGAGAGAATTTACAAGTAACATAATGTAACAGTTATTTTTAACAATTAACGATTAAAACCGAGTTTTTACTGGGAACTGTGAGTTCCTTTATAGATATATTTCTTTAGCTACACAGTTTAATTACAATTTTACGACATTCTATTAAAAAAAGAAACTTAAGACTAATTTTTAATTAATATCGTAAATTTTTTGTATCGATATCACGAGTATGTCTTAAAAGTATTTACATACATTATATAATAACTTCAAAGCCATATTATTTTTTTATTTAGATTTATTCGTTTTTTATGTTTGCTTTTAAAAAAATACATAACTGTAGTGGGGAGTGATTTTAATAATATGTAAATATTTTAATTCAGTTATTAAAGATAAATTTGTAACATGAATTTTCATTTTACGTGTAATTCAACTGCGTTGCTAAATCGATTGAGGAAATAGCAATTGTGATTTAAATACACTTATTATTTTATACGCTTATACCATTCGTCAATGAGAATTTGTGATTATACAATTTTCAAATCAAGACAGTCATATTATCTTACTCACTGAAAAAAAGTGAAAAAATTGGAAGTAATATAAATTATAAATTCTTATCGATTTTTCATTCTGTTTTAATTTTGACCGAATCTTCTACTTTGACAATTTTGATCAAATCCTAACATTTGATTTGAAATCTTCGATATTAATAAATTCATGTATTTCTAGTGACATTCTTTTTCGGAGTATTTCTAAAACTGACATATTAAGAAATATATATGTATATAAATATTATATATATAAAACTTATTTGTACATTATTACAAAAATGTTTCCATGTACCATCACGATATTCAAAACGTCTCATAAGAAACACCAATGTTTAACTTCCTTACACTGTATTACATAAATAGAATACATTGTAACAACTAATAATTATAAATAAATATATTATAAAGATGGTGTTTTTTGTGGGGTAAGTAAACAATAAGATACGGTCCTATAATCATTCACTTGGTAAAAAAAAAATGGCGCTTTTGTAAGATTTATGACTAATATAGCGAACGGCACTATAGCTAACTATAAGTTGATCAGAAAACAATGAAAACTTGAATAAGCGTCTAACGTGAATAATCATAATTAGTCAGATACAGTTCTGTAACAATCAAAAAAAAAAAAAAATACGTCGGTCAAGATATTTCATGTCACATTACCAACGTTGTAAATTCAATTAGTCTTGAAATTATTGGCTAAATCGTTGTTTCTGCAGTTACGATCTCAAAATAAAAATGATCATGAAAAAGAAAATATCCAAGCATTCACAAAACGGCTGTGTAGAGAAGTAAGACTAGAATATCATTATAGTACTCGCGTGTTAAACAATTGATGAAATCCAAGTTGAATCAAAATCTTCTTTGTTTCAGAATGAAATAAGTGTAACTCAAAATAACGAATAAAGGTATCTATAATTGTAAGATCATGATGGCGAAAATTATATCAAATATAATTTGCTTTGAATGTTTTTGAAGACACTTTTCAATTGCAGAGATTCATGAAATTGGCTCAGATAATAAAAGTATAGTATAAATGACTGAATCGAGCTTCAATAAATCGACGAATATTTGCCTTTAAGTAGCAAGTACTTTTTTTATATCAAATAAATCCTCAATCGTCCTATGCAGACAGAAAAAGAAACAAGTATAAAACAAAGATCTGTTTTGATACTAAACAAAAATAGATGAAATAATAATGAATACTTAAACAAGAATATTGCCTTCGCTGCCTGTATAATAATTTAACGAATGAGTTCATTTCTTTTCAGCGGTAATCATTGATGCTTCAAAGTTAGAAAGTAAAACAATTAGTCATGCTTTATAGGACAAGTTTTCAGGTTTACAGAAATTAACAGAGTTGTAACTGCGATAATTCAGTTATTATTGTATGGTAATAAAATGACTAATGAAATGATATTGACGAGCTTGGCCTTCGTAATGGAGCTTTTATCGAAACTATACGTTAACTGAATTGTGTAATATACAAGCCGTTTGTAATGAAACAATTTGTAGTCGAATTAATACGATTCGCTTTGCTGAAACAATCGGATATTGATTTTCGAGTCAACATTTGTCAACCGACGGAAAATTCGTTACCAGAGTACCAGAGTAATCCAAGTTTTTGATTGATATAATACTTCATTTCCTGCCAAAGCCAATTTCAAATTACACATAATGTTCATTTGATAAGATTCTTCAGGCGAAATTTCACTTGATTGAGTACTTTATTGTCAGTCAATTTTGTTCCTCCAGCTATTCAATTGAATGTTATTTATTTTCATCGAAATTAGATCTCATGAATGTTGCTTTCGAATCTAATTGAATCCTCTTATGAAATAAGAAATAATGAACGTCACTGAATAAATATAAAACTTGTTTTCACTAAACGATACGTTTGCGTGTCAAATATTTTGTCGTTATATGCTTTTAGTGTCTGATTAAATTTTGATCCTCTTTAATTGCTCGACGATCAAAACAAGTTGTGATATCTTTGAATTTCTTCCAAGTTGAAAAAGTTATTAGAAATGATCTGGACAACGAATAGCCAATGCTTGGTGGCTGCAAGATGTTTAAATTGGTCATAAATTGTGCGAAACTGGTTTAATGCTGTTTACACAAGAATCAATGTTTTTCTAACTTTTTTTTTTGTAATTCTTTATGCAATGTTGTAGTGTAATCAATACCTATTGTTTTATCATCGATTAAAAAAGCTTTTTCCACTCTTCTTTCAACTCTGTAACGATTTTTCTATATAATGATTTAAATTGCTTGTGTATCATATTTGCTGTACGATTTATGTTTCAGCATGTATTCGATGTTTCTTTTTATTTGGAAAATAAAAAGTTTCATTGTATACGCGAATGTGTGCGTGTGTAAATAACATGTATGCTATTTTTTTAGTTGTAATTGTAAGAGCTAATGAAGAATGAAGCATTTTCTTGTGTGATATTGAACGAAAAATTCGAACCTATGCGTGTACATTAAAGAAACAAAAAAGAAAAGAAAAAGCAGCTGAGCAAAAGTCAAGCGAGCGATATATTTTCTTGACAAGATAACGATTATCCTTGACAGGAGCGTATCGCACAATGTAACGAATCTGAAAATGCAAATTCAATTGTAAAAATCCTATTAAACAGTAAAGTGTTGTAACTAATCGATAAGGTGTAAATCGCGTTAGATTCGTGAAGTGCAATCCTAGCAGAAAACATTTTTCATGAACGCGAATCTGCCATTAATGAATCACGCGTTTTTGATTTTCAAAATGATGAGAAATGTTTTTGTTAGATTGTGAAAAAGTACATTCGTTTTAGCAATATTTATAGAAAATAATTTGAAACATGGTGCTCTTTATTTATATAGATATATCTGTGTAAATCGTTGATGAGAACATAAGAAAACAGTTAAAGTGACGTTCGAATGGCATTAATAAAGGGCTCAGCCACATGTAGAATCCAAGAAACAAAGACTACGAATTCGATAATGTGTCTTACGTTGCAAGGCACTCTTCTTTCTGTCTGGCTCACTTACATTCAGGTCATATAGTGGTTTCAACATGTGCCTTTCGCTCACGAATTTATTGACGAGTTTGACATCGTGAATTAGAGCGTTTCCTAAATTATCATGCATATAAATAGAATTATTATGGACGTTTATGTTCACAAGGCTGTTATATAATACAGATTGTTATACTTATATGGAATATCATATCACTGATCAGCTTATAAAATTCGTGCTGGACTTTTGTTTTGCACAGATGATTAATAAAGATATTACGTGAGACTACATTGATTTATTCTTAGCTAAACAGGAAATCCTTTCCAAATCAGCCGTATCATAATCAATTGCAATCACAAATTCATGTTCTTATAGTTGTTTATTTCATTATAGTTTCACACGATAAAATTACTTAATAACTAGAATTTTCGTTTTATTTACTACTTCATTTGAATCCATTCATAATCAATCAGCTGTTTTCTCAAATATACAAACGTAGTTATACATTTACATCTCAACTTATTGTAATAAATTCGTAATGGTCATATCAAAATCAATAAAAATTACAGTCTGATTCTCTATTACGGTATTCGATGGATACGAAATTTATTACTCGTAATCAAGTTGTTAAAATTATATATAATTGAAATTAATCGTTTTCGTAACAAATTTCAATATTTAGTTATCAAATATATTAACATTGTTTTATCAAAAAAATAATGACAATTAAATTTAAAATTGCTATTGGATGACTGTAATAATATATTCATTGTATCAGATTCAGTTCTTAACCATAATAGATTTTTATACATTCATTAAAATTATTTACAGATGCGTTTGAAACGCAGAGTTATGTTTTTTG
>JABFQD010004934.1:0-11217 GCA_022817045.1 Psix sp. ZL-2020
ATTGAATACATTATCACTTGTTTAGGACGACTATTCAGTTAATATATTCAAAATGAATTAAAATATTTTTACATTACAACAATATAATTTCATAATCAAATCGTATGTATAAGTATTTTCACTTAAATGAATAGATGGTTGCTAATGTTATTAAAAGAATATGTATATATTGCTAAATAAATAATACATATAAATTAAAAATAATTAGTATATATATTTAAAAATGAAAACAATGTATACAAAAGTTTATTAATGATTCATAAGTATTGATATGCAAATTAAACTGTCTCAGTACAATACATTGTAATTATTATTTTTCTACGATTGTTATGTATAACACGCAAATGTACCATTGGGATATTAAAAATAATATGTTCTCGTGGTAATATTTAAAGATATATTACAGAAATTTATTACATGTAATATCATATTTTATAATAAAATTTAAACGATATTTTTTACTTAGTTAAAGAAAAAAATATATACAAAATTAAATCGCTACATTTCAGTAAAAATCGTTATATTTAGGAATGTTTGTCTATAAGAAATGCACTATTCAGACTTAAATCTTATTACTGAAGAATCTAGTGTTGAACATAAATTGAAATTCCACTGTTTTTTCGTTTTTACCTTTTCTTTTATAAAATAGTACATTACACAACTTGGGAAGTGAATAGGCAAGTAGGGATGATTACTCATGGTTGACCTGTATCACGTATAATGCTTTTCGCAACAAAGCGAGGATAACCTCAAATATTATGAAATTTCACGGCACGAGTTAAACTTGTGAACCGAGTCAATCACCGAAACGGACAATCTCTTAGTGTCAGCAAACGGACTCCAGTCGCATAGTCTCCTGCAAGAAAGAAAAGTGACAAAAGTCTCGAAAAATGAAATTCGTTATTTTAAAAATATTAAACAGATTTAACATTAGATATTTATTCATCTATATTCAAATGTGAAGTTATATATATAATGCCAAAATGTATGATTATATTTCTACATCCGTAGAAAAAGAAGACGAATCGTGTATAACTATTTATGACCATATAACAATAAATGTATATTTTCATAAAAAATTTATTAATATACATGATACTCGTCGCACTTTTTGTAATATGAAAAACATATGAAATACATTATAATTTCGAAGATAGACGTTAACGAATCATAACAAATATATGAATACATGGAAATATTTATTTGTGTTATTATATATTTATTTGTTGATTTTAAATTTGTTTACATATTCGAATACAATTAAGTATGATCATTCATTAAATTATTTATACAAGTGATTTTAATTTTATACAAATATATATAATTTTCCGGAGAGTGTTACGAGCCCAAACCTTTCACTAGTGATATTTCGTTCTGATTGTTCACTATGATTCTGCCTTTAGAATGGCTTACTTCGCAAATTCAATTCATTTTACGAAATTTCATTGTATTCGAGGTTATATTTTGGTCTTGTTGCAAAAAGTATCTTACGCGACACGGGAAACTCAAGTGGGCATCTTGACTAGTGAGTTACACTCAGCTTCGCTTCGTGCAACTTACTCATCGGAAAAAATCTACTTCCCTCACTAATTGCGTAATGTACTCACTCGTTAGTTTTTAATTATGAGTGAAACGAATACGGGTAGGTTTGTCCATCCGAAAATATCAGTAAAATAAAATTTAAAAGAATAGTCGTTTACCAAAATTTAATAACGAAATACTGTAACTTCAAATGTGGCTGTGAATCGAAAATTACTTTTTAATTTCAAAATATGCCATTTTTAAAGCATAATTAAGAATTCAAAATTCTACAACTCGAGTCTCTGAAAATTATACAATAATCCTCAGATAATCAAAAATGAATTAAAATTTCTTCATAATTTTCATTGAAAGACCGTAAAAGACGGCATTTAAGCTAAACCATTGACCAAATTTGTATTATTACTTGCTGGGTTGGTGGTTTTAATTATTTTTGTTAGCGTTATTCTAATACATGTACGTTTGATTAGTTATGAAAAAAAGTTTCTTATTCGAAAATAATTGTTGAATGGAATTATATCATTTTTAATGTATTTTTTCAAACAGTATTCTTATGTCGTACTTTTAAAAATATCAAAATTAATTCTTCATATTTTACTGCAATGATAATTAATTCCGTAAATTTCAAGTCTGCACTATATTATAATTAATATATGCCAAAGTCGGAAAATAATTTTTTCAGTCGGAAATTAATGTGAATGGATTTGAAATTAATTTTTAATAACCTTCTAATACCTGTCCATATAATTTTTTTATTTCTTAGAAAATAACCTGTTATAAAGAGGTGTATTAAAATTTAAGTTTTTATTATCTTAGTAAATATCAATTAAATTAACGATTACTTTATAAAATGATATAAATCTAAATGTCATTTGTATAAAGTGAAAAATTATAAAAATCAATGACTTTGAATTTTTTGTATGAAAATTGAAAATATTATCTTACACTACTTCTGCAATTTTTTTTGGACATAAAATTGAAAAAGTTTTATATTTTATTTTATTATAACGACAATAATAAAGCTAAATTCATTTCAGATGTTTTAACATGACTAGCTTAATATTCCTATCTGAGATAAACATATATATGTATGTATATATATGTATTTACATATTTACATGTTCAATATACATTCAAAATAAATTTTCATGTTCATGTTAAATATAGAAATAAAACGATATTTGTAAAATTAGAAATTTTTTAACTTACATTAAATATCTTGAATAAAATAAAATTGATAAGATTTAATATAATTTGATTAATACAATACCGATAACTCTTGCAATTAGATTCATTTACAACTATATATATATGTAAATTATTATAAATATTAGTCATATTTAAATATAACACATTTTACTAAGATAATTTTATGGAGAATATTGTATGGTGGCAATAGAAAGGATTTAGAAATGAGTTTTTGTACTGTAATTGAGCATTCCTTGATCTAAAAAATGTTACTCAAATTTTTACCTGTAAATTATATTTTTAAATACCTTTCCTATAGCTAGAAATAAACAAACAGAATTGACGCTTTTGGATAACGATTGAGATTACTTGCCAACACCAGACGGGTCTTGAAATCTAATTACTACAGTTCGTTTATGGCTTATTTCATTGTTCGAAAGATATGTATGGAATGGTGCGATTGCCATCTTAAGTGTGTTTCTACTAGAAATAAACTTAATGAATCTTACGATCAATTATTTATTAAAAACTCGAAGCTTTTGATTTAAACATTTTCTTGAATGCTTGGCACTTTAGAACTTAGAAATTATTTCTCAATAATAGCAGGTCAAATGAAGAAAAAGTATAGTATAAATAAATGTCTCGCCAATTTATGAAAGTCTTATCTCCAAACTACTTTAGCGAATAAATGTATAATTAAAAATATCGAGCTTAAATTAACTTCTGAAATATGATATAAGATGTAATAATTATAGATCATAGAATCATATTCGATGATTGTCTATGTAATAATAAGCAACTGAAGAATTCTTGGTTTTTTATACTAGATTGAAATGAATGTTTAATGCCAGCAGAGATAAAAATGATATCTTCAATTAATGCGACATGTAGAACGTTCTTTTCATAATATTCAGCGCCTCACGATTTACCGACATTCATTCTGATCTAATAAATGGTCGTGTTCAGTTTTCTCGTATTTTTATACCAACACTGCAGTGACATATAAACTAGGATCAATAAACCTGGTTCACGAAATCATGATTTAGTAATTGCATGAATAATTACATTTAGATAAATAGAGGCGATCAACATTCGGATTTCTCCTTATGTCTAGGATTAGACCGCAACGTAGATATCACAAAGACACATGAGAACGAGCGTACAAAGAAATCAGAAGGCGAGCAAAACGTACGGAGCAGCACTTAGCGTTTTTGATCTAAGAAAAGGTAGAATAAACGTGAACGGCGAGTAACAACTTTCAGAGATCTATTTGTTGGCTATCGATAATTAATCTAGAATTAGCGTCTGATAAGTAAATGCTTATAGTTTGCATGAAAATTCAATTTTAATCAGTTATATGCTGTAAAGGGATTAATAAAAACTTGATACTTTTATGAAATTCACTTATTTGTAACTGATCAATACTAATAGATATCCAATGGAAACACATTAACAAACTTTCGATTCAATCTTATTAAAAGCAAATATTTTTTTGCTATTATCAATCAATAAATTATTATTAAATACTCTTCTTTAATGTATTATATGTATGCTCTTGATGTATCTTGGCAATATTAAAAGCAAAATAAATACTAATTCGATACAAAATAGTTATATTTGGAAATATGACGATAAGTAATAACATGCTTTCAATAGATTGCCTCAAAAGAAAAAATGGTTACAATATTTATGAAATTTCGATAAAATAATATGTAAAAACTGTCATACTTCAGAGCTATTGCTTACATTAAAGATAGCAAAATTCTGATATTGAAATGTAATACTAGGGAATCAAGAAATATTATAAATTATGGAGTAAGAATTTCAAACCAAAGTGAATTTTTGATCACTTTTCTCATGGAAAAAAATATAGTTCGGAAAGTGAAAAAAATAACATTCGATTGATTGAATATTTTAATATATATTCATGTTATTCTTTGTATTTTTAATTTATTATATATCAAAATTCAGTAATTCTAATAGATCAAAAATTCAAAACACAAAAAATGAGCAAATTTGCTTATTCTCTAATTGACCATTATTTGAACATTAAGGCAATTCTTCACTGCCACTTTCGTAACGAGAAAACTGAAAAACATATTTCATTACAAAAATTACATTAGGAAATTCTCTCAATGTGAAAAGATTTTCTAATATACTTTTTGTGATGAAATGTGTTTTTGAATTTGAGTTCTCCCTGTAACCGTCGATATATAAAACCTTAACTTAATATAGTATATTAAAGTTTATACCCATTCCAAATTATTGTGTAATATAAAAATTCTGACATTTTATTTATCTAAATTAATGTAATTTTGTAAAAAGAATAAGACAAAGAGAGAATGGATTTCATAAACTAATTTTTATTGAATTTAAATTATTTTTTCATAATTAAGATATTATTATTTACTACATCTTTAATTTATTATTAAAATGAAAATTTAAAAATTCCATGTCATACTGATCTATTTTAAACGTTTAGAAACTCAGTTTAGATCAATTTTCTACTGAGAACCCTGAATTGCTACGAAAACAATTTAAATGGTCACGGTATTATTTTAACAATGCCTAACTAAGACGTCACAGTTACAGATAATATTATTTGAAAGTGTAACATTTTTTCGATTGTAATAATAATGTGAAGTGACATTAATTGTAACATTTTCTCATTTAGAAAATGACGAGAATGAAATTGTTGGTTTTTTCTGTTACAGCGCTGTTATAAAAAATTACTTAAGAATAAAAACTGCTTTCTCATAATATGAGATAATTAAGGAACATATATTTAAAAGCATTATACTTTGTTTAATCTTGTCGATTTTACAGACAACTATTACCTCGAAATGATATAAATTTGTACTTACATGAATCGACAAGAAAAACCATACACAGATAAAACCACAGACCAAAAAATTATCTTATTTTGTGGCTATAGATTTGACACTATCGAACCAGAAAACGTGATTGCATTTTTTATCAGAACCAGAGATCCCGACAATGTATGCTGCTGTCCTTAGTTCTGTGGCGATACCACGCGGTTAGAGCTGCGGTTGCATGTTACGATCAAAATCGGAGATAACGATTTCTGTAACCGTTAATACCGTAATTCAAGCTTAATCAAAATAAATTCATAGATAAACTTATCACTGAGGTAATTTATATTAAAACATTTTCAATGATTGATTATTTATTGATTTATTCTTTAAACAAAAAACATTTAATTGAGAAATAAAATAGAAATCAATAATAGTGATAATTCAATATTTCTTTGTAATATTTTGGATTAGATTTTAATTTTTCGATTTTGAAATATTGTTTGTCTTACAAAGTATTGATACAATATGACTGCAAGAATTTATATGATTGTATTTCAATACATCAAAACCGTTGTAATTCTATTTAAATGATATTATGCTTAAAAATAATACCGATGACAATACGAAACAAAATGAAAAAAATAATATGGAAATTGTTTTTGAACGTTCTTTTCATTGTGTTAAAAAAGCGTTTTAAAATAAAATATTGTTGATGGTCGCTATGACAAACGTTATAAATGAACGCTTCCATGCAGAGAAATGTCTCATTTTAAAATATTTGATTCGTACTTGACACATAGTTTTTATCATGATTAAGCTTCATTTATTAGATTTTAGTTTACAAAAATGTAACTTAGATGATCAACTGGTTCATATTTATTCCAATAGGATGACAATATAAAGCTCATAAATGTATACAAAAATGAAATATTCTACTGGGATTCAAAGTTGTTGACAAACAATTCTAACAAATTACAATAATTGAGATAAAATAATACGCGGTGTAAAAAATTTGAATTACATTGAATCAAGCATAAAGTTTACATTTGAAATTCAGAATGTAATACAATGCATAATTATTTTTGAAATAATTCAAACAGCTAACAATCTGAACTTTAGAACATATTTTTTCGCTTCAATGCTACATAATACCTGAATCAAATTGCCAAAATCGATTTCCTTGAATACCACCTACTTCTGAAGGATTTCAATTCAACTATTATTTCACAACGATAATATCGTGCTTCTTCTAGCCATTAAAACCGTATTTGCAACAATTAACGTTCAAATACTCAAACGAATAAACAAATCGCCATTTTTCAATTAAGAATGTAGTCATTATTTTTTAGTTTGGAAAACTAATACATTTCATAATAAAAATGATCCAAACACAATAAAGTTGAGTAATATTGTTTTTGCGATGAAGTCCGAGGAAAGACTTGAAATTACAGCTGTTTAATTTCATACCTGTGTAATATTTCATTTGTACATAAGAAATGGTAATAATTCAATCTGGATAAGTGGGAAAATCAATTTTGGCGCAGAAAGTTATTTTGCGGCTATATGTGCAAAGAATATATTTTCACTAAGTGCAAACAATACCTTTCATATTCATGCACAGGAGACGAAGCTTTAACATTTGTCGGATAATGTAACAGAACTGTATATAATATACAATCGACAGGATAGTAATTTCAAAAATGGTTTCCGCCACTGCTGCTTAGTTATTCCACAACCATGCACCGATACACGTTGCTGATTCGTTCCATAACCTATACGTGGCATTATGTACATGTTGAGCAAATACGGACGATTAGGTTTATACTGGGATATTTATGAATATGCGTTCAGTCATGCACAACGACGTTTGAAAACACTGTTATTAGGATTATGCTGACTTTGCTTCCAGCTTGCGGAAATAAATATAGTATTGCAATGAGTAGTTGAACGTCGTTATTAGACCGATAAAACCATTACTAGTCGTCAGAATGTTCATTTTTAAACAAACATATTAAGCTTTTTATCAGCAAGTGATAGTTTGCGTTGGAGAAAATGATCGTTCCATCTTTAACCATGCTTAGGAAATTCGAACTTTGAACTGGGGTGCTTGAAGTGATGTGGTATTGATAAATAGTATTATATATATTTGCCTTTAAGACTTCACTTTTATTGCAATAAGATGTAGTGAAACTGAACACAGCGATGAAAAATTTTAATTAAATTAATGCAAAAAATTGAAATTGCACAATTATCGCGATAGATTTTTTCATAAAGAAGTGATCTGAAAGCCCTCGAGCATTGACTCATTAAAATGCAATCAATTCTTTTAAATTAAAAACTGTGTACTTTAACGAACTCCGCACCTTACGCTTAAGCGAATCATTTTCAGTTTAACGATAGCTTGAGCTAGCAGTAAGGCCTCAAATTTATCCATTCCGGGGTTCAATATTTCCTGCATTACGCAAAAATAACTTAGCATTATATAGGTAGAAAAAATTGCGCGCAAAAAGTGTGTTACCAGAAACCACTTAAAGGTTGCATTTATTATGAGGTGAAAAAGAGGTAGGAAGTAACGAAATAGTATAATAATGTTGACTTTTTGCTCAACGAATTATTTGGAACATGATGTAATTAAGCGTAAGCGAAAATAATAAATATTTTAATTAAGCGTAATAATATGATTTGCTCGGGATAACAAATTTTCCGCGACATCAGTCAGTCGTTGAGACGACGCGACGACTGTGATAGATTAGCAAAGCTCACATTTCTGCGACGTGTCAAATGAATGTCATACTGAAATTGGTATCGTGATGTTTTCCGTCCGATTTCTATTTTGTTGCGAAAATGATTACCTATTACTTTGCCGTCGGCTGACGTAGACGTTTTTATCGTGAATTCTCGCATTCCTACTGCTGAAAGTAAAACATGATAATTACAGTTCATGTGTGACAAGTCAACAATAAATCTTAAACTATTTTGAGAAAAAGTATCTCAAATGTCTTTTGTTGTTCACTAATATCCATCGCGCCGATATTTCACTTTTCCATTAACTCCAATTATATAACGTTAATAACTAAACAATTCGCGACAATTAATTTGCTTGGAAAAATGTTCGTGCGATAACAGCCAAACGAATTTATATCTCGACCAATACATCACATATAGCGTCATTGCGTTTCTAAATATACCTGTTTAAAAATGGCACGATGAAAATTTCAACTTTCTGGCACATAAATTTGCTCACAAAACATAATGTTATTTCACTCAAGTAATAAATAATATTTAATTTTCTTGCGTTCAGTGTGAAGCACAGTAAACTTTCACGTAGGATATGATATATTTTGGTAGATAATTTTTTTCGTGTAGTTATTAAGATATTATCATTTTAACAATGTCAGAGCGGCGCACTGTCCTAGTCTGGTGATACCGAGCCAAAGATCAATACACCATACTCAGCTATAAAAGGGTGTGCGGTTCTTTCGTCCTTTTCCACTTAAGTCAATTGTAATCAGGTGTCCTTGTTATAAGGTGACAAACGACTGTCGCTCAGTCGATCGAAACAATTTCAAATTTTGCGCTTTAATTTGCAAAAAACTATTTGCATATTGAGCCAAAATGATTACAATATTACGAACAAACGGTGCATTCATTCATGAAACTAATATATATCTCGAGCTCGTACGACGTTCAATCAAGGTTAATGTCATTTTCAGATTATGGCTTTATTCTTGCGATGAGCTAGACGTTGATAATCGAAATGAGTTTTTGGCAACCACGCTTTCCCAATTAAATAAATATCAAGACACGATATTTTCAGTATCATCGAGATGTGCTAACTTATTACCTCGAAATAATTGGGGTTAACTATTACGCCATGATACAGTTCGGTGACATTTTTCAGAAATAAATAATATGACGTTATCTCTGGCAACATTATTTCTGTGCGCGGTTGCTGCTTTTTATCTTCCAAATGGCTCCTTTTATTTTGCAATTGTAATACGCAGATCATTTTTGTAATATATATTTATTACAATCGACATTTATTATGTACACACAATTTTTTTTTCAATTACATATTCACAAATAAATTATTTAGTTTGCATATCAAAAGACTGTATCGAACACTGTCGACGATATAACAAGCGTGAAATGTTATCATTTCCGACGCAGGTAATAAAAAGCTCGCAAATCGTTGTTTTAATAAAACACGTCTACGACCGTACAAACATCGTTACCTGCTCCTTGTTAACGTCTTTACTTATCGCACGATACTATTGTTTTGATCATTTACGCAGACCTATATCATATGCATCCGTTTTATAATACATACGTTATAGATAATTTTATCGGAAATGATTTACGTGTTTTACAACGCGAGCAGCAAATTATTGTGTGACATTTCTCCCAGATTATTTGGCTGAAAGATGATTTGCGTATTTTATTACATATGAGAGATATAATTTGGTCGAGAATGATTTACGTGCTTTATGGCATGCCTGTGATATGATTCGTGTGAATTATGATTCAAGCGTGTTGATATCAAGATCCGGCATTAGCTATGATCCGCTAACGACATCAACATTTTTAGCTTTACCGGGGAAACAAAAAGAAGCGTTTCATTATTTCATAGAAAATTTCAACGCCAAATAATGTAATTTGATATAATCTCTCGCGCCAAAAGTCATCCTTTGTAAGAGAGAGTTATTGCAGCATCCAAAAAAGTGTTAAAATATGTGGAAAGAAAAATGTTTCCTCAAAGAACATATACCAAAAGAGCAGCACAAACAAATAAAACTGAAGTCGGGTCGTCATACAATAGAAGTCACCTTCTGGCTAGCAGACGATAAAAGAACAACAATAATGCTTTCGTAACTATTTTAATTAATATTTAACAATTGTTTATAATTCAGCTACGGTTTCGTCATTTTCGTTGAAGAAATAGTTGAGCTGTTTAATTCTTATTTTGTGGTACGAAACTCATTACGAAACATTATTAGAAAATTGTCTAGAGAGAGGAACAATTTCTACTACAGGATTTGGACTATATCCATGACCTGAAGCTGTAAGGGTGAAAATAGATGTCAGATAGGTTACCCCCTCTAATTGCACTCTCTAACCTCAACTGTCAAGACATTATAGTACGTTACTAAAGCAAGCTAAAGGGAGTGAGTTCTTCCGAGCAAAGAGTAAAGGAATTAAAATGGAGGTTATAATCTATTTGTGCGATCAGTTTCTCGAAAACAAGGCCTCAGAAGAGGAAAATCTAACGCTAATTATACTTGCGATTTCCCAAGAAAATTAATTTACTCAAATCATGAATTTTAACTATTCAAATCAATCTTACATAATTTTAGACTACAGAAAGGTAAATTATTTCACAAACTAACACATTTTCTTTTTCATAAACTCTACTTTTCAATTATTATCCATTTATAACGCATTTCTTCGTTATTTCAGAATTACTTTTACTAATGTCTTATCTTTCTGCAAAATAAGCCTTTAAATTGAATTTGAAAATAAATGTGCAACATACTTTAATTGCTAACTTGTCCTGAAATGTGATCAGACGTGTGAAAGAAACTCACGTAAAAAGTAACGTGTATAATTTTAGAATATTCGTAACTTCTCTAAAGTCTTATTGCACAACAATAGAATCGTATATTTGAATATATAT
>JABFQD010004935.1:0-11217 GCA_022817045.1 Psix sp. ZL-2020
TTCATAAATACGAAATATTAATAATTGAAATAAGTGCAGAAATGATCTGATTCTAAAATACAGTGATAATAACTTTATGATCAGAAATCAATTTCTTTATAACCCAGGAAATTCTTTTTACATGATCAGAGATATTTTAAACTTTAGTCAAAGCAAATCGGGACAAAAATGAAAAATTGAATGTGCAAATAAATGGGTAGATTCAATTTCTAAACAGCGATTAAAAGTCATATTTGGTTAGCTGATAAGATTTTCCGATAATTGCAGTTTTCAATCGTCGTTTGTAAATTATTTTGTCAAAGCTCTTCTTTTAGGTTGTTTAGATTAAATTTTCGCTTTATTTGGCCATACTATTTTTATTTGCTCAAAAGAGTCATTTCTAACTGTATTTGCTGGAAAACATTGCAAAATTCGGGATACATTTTTCTCCATATATAACGAATAATAACAAACGTATATCGTAATTTAGTTTCATTATATTTTCGTTACCCTTATTTTGAATTTTACATAACTCCAAAACCACGAGATTGCAATCTACGTCTGTTTATTTCGCAAACCACAACTCCAATTATAAGGATTTAATTAAACGTGAGCAAAAAGTTAACTGAATAAACGTTAATGTGTCGATAGATGTATGTTATTTCTGTTGATAGTTCAGTCATTTTGTAATACCTTGAAATACATTTGTGCGTTATTATAAGACAAAAAAATCGCTGTATATTTGTGCAAATTATGACACATTTTATAACAAATTTCTTGAGTCGTAAATGAGGTCATTTCGCTTTTTTGTGACATATAGTTTGATATTACATCGATTATATACAACATAATAATGGATATATTAACAGTTTTTTAAATTCATGTCAAATTAATGTAAGAACATCGTAGAATTAATTTTGCAGTCTCTATTATGAAGTGGGATTTTGTTAGTATATATATATTCAATACTAAAAAATATGTATTTTTCATTGAAAGTAACCAAAATACATATTGAGGGAACAATGAAACCGTTAACAAAAGTATAAGTTTAATGCATGTATGCTAATGAAATGATTATTTACTACACAATCAATGTGAAATGTATAATTATGTTGCTTTAAAAGCATATCTTTAGTATCTTTTGCTTGCACGGTCATAATCCTATATCCTAAACGGCAGTTAAATTTGAAAATAGTAGAGCATCGTTTTAAAAATAGAAATCATTTTAGATTTCATTAATTTGCATTAATTGAAGATTTCATCCAATCATTGACTGCGATGTATACTAACATTGAAGCTTGAACGTTTTGATTTATAGTTGTCTACAAAACTAAAATAACAGTTTTCTTAATACATAATTTGCAATCGCTAAAGACCTGAACTTTGAAACTATATTTGAATTGAAAATTTAAAAACTAAACCGTCGTTGAAAATATTCTTTGAGTATTATTTATATAATTAAAAGCAATTGGTTCGGACAAATTAAATTGTCACAATTTTTCTTTCTTTTTTTTCATTCAGAGATGAATCAATTCTGAAATGAACAAATATGTCTATTTCGTATACTGAAATTACATGATATGCATGCTTAAACCATATTTATACAAATTATATATATGTATATATAATTACCATTAAAAGTTACTATATGACCATTATAAGAGCTAGAAATGTTTGTTTGTAAAACGTAAATTTGAAAACAGTTTATTATCAAGTGAAATTATTTTGATTGAAATTTGAAATTGCATTTTATGAAATTTACATTTTTAGGAAAATTCAAGTATTAATTTTTCTCGAAATGTTCAGTTTTTATAGTATTTCCCTATAAAGTACAATGGAATTTGATTATGTCCACAGTATTGATAACGTTCGTTAATGTCCTAAACTTATGACTAATTTATGATCACGTTTCTAATACTATATCTTAATACCTACACATTAATTTTCTCAATGGCACACGATAGTTTTCCTACGATTTACATGAAATATTCCCGGAATGGATTTAATTAAAAACTAACCTACGGTTTTAAATCCTCTGATATCTTATTATTGATTGACATATATAAAGCTGCAATTTTTCTCTGTATAATATATTCTATTTCGATTTTGAGAATTCTGAAATAATAAACATGACAACGGTATTTATTTTATCGTTCATAATTTTGATCTGAAAAGTAATTGTTTGGTACAACATTGAAAAAGATTTCTCTTCATTTGAGCAGAGTAGTTTCACTAAGATGCAAACATAATTAATGAAAACATTGAATTGAATATGTAAAAAACAGCTTCAATAAAAGAAAACTCGTGATTGCGCGGTCACAAATGTATTCAGGTAATACTGTTCTACAATTAAAATAATACATCACGATCTTGTGATAATAGATCTTAATTATACATCTTGTTATAGTAATGGCCTAAAAGTGAATTTAATAAATTAGATAATTATGTCATTTTACGAAATACAGACAAATAAAAAATGGAGAGACCTAGAAGAAAAATGTAATGTTGAAAGTCTCGCGTATGCAATTGAATAACGATAGCTCGATAACTTTCGCTTTAATTCACTTTCCACAGCGTATACCTATAAATAAAGATAACGCCGTTATTATTACAATGCCAAAATATTGCGTTTTCTTTGGTTCTTAAGACAGTTTTTATCTTTGCTTGAGATAGTAAATCTGTTGAAAATAAATATAATTCGTGAAAATAAATATTGCAACTTGAATCATGTATATATTCAACGATTCTCATTTTTTGTATTTTTATCTCTTAATCAAAATATGCCATCAATTCGAAACAGTTTACAATGTTTAAATTGCGATGCCATCCAATTTTTCATTTTCCTTTTTGAATTATTTGCTGTTCCGATGAATGCATATCTCGCCAACTTTTTTCAAACTTTATTTCTTGTTGAATCAATTTTTTTTTCACGCTCGACATTTTTGTGTGCACTAAATTTATATGAATTCTGTTGCAAGATTAGAAGTACTTATCAAACTCTGAAAATGCTTTTTGTGGATTAAAACGTCTGGATACCAGTGATGAAAGCGGAGCAATATTGAGCAAAATGAATTTGTCGGCGTATATGAGCTTGAATTTAATGGCGACATTAACCAATATCATTTCTGTTTCAATCATAATCAAAACAAACATAACGCAGTTTTGTTATTTATTAATGACATAATTTTTGCAATAGGCATTAATTCAAGCTACAAATATCGATTTCCTTTCAACGGAAGTGCCATATTAAGTACCTTTTCTCAATATTTTTTTATGCTTATGATTTTATGATTTAGCGGTATGATTTTAAAAATGGCGTCATTATTATTGTTAGTATCATATGTTGATTTATATTTTATGATGTATGATGTCACTATGATGTATAATCGAAAATATTATTTTTCATCAAATAATTTAATGTGGCTGAGTATAAGATATGAAATAGTTATGGCGGTAGTTTACAAAATGATTGTTATTTAAAGCTATCTTGGAGATATTACCGGATTATTTTTTAATTTTGTTCTACATCTGCAGTAAAATACCAACACATTTTTTATATTTCTCCAAATCCGTTTAAAAACTTATTAATCAAAAAAGTGGTATAATAAAGAAGAAAACTTTGTCGGATTGTTTATGTGATTTTCTTATTTTTTTATACGCGCAACTTTGCTCTATTTATCAGACAGAAAACTTTGATTAATCAAGATAAGTTATTTGCGGTGGTGAAGTTTGATTTGAACTTAAACAACTTTAATTTATCGAAATTGTTTTTGACCGCATCTGCGAGATGCGGTCAAAACTTTCTGCTGCTTTTTCTTACATCACGGACTTATGAATTTGTTAATCAACTGAGTACATGAGTAAACGGCGGTCATATTGTTTTCATTGTCGAAGATCCACTGTTTCAATTTTAGTTTCCAATTCACGATTTTTGATCACGAGAATCCTAAAAGTTATTGCGCGACACTGAAAAAATAGTAAATAAACTTATCCATTCAAATTATCATGGTAAGAGACTGTTAAATAATTGTGTAATATGGAAAAATGAAGGTATTAATAAACGTAAAAAACCGAGTTTTTTATTGTCGGAGCGCACTTTTATACCTATATATCGTATCTTTGAGTTACACGTACATACAAAATATCCGATATCATTTTTCCTCAAGGGTAAGAGAAGTTAAAAAAGTGCTTTTGTGTAATATTCAAATGAAATATTACAAAGTCGAAAAGATTCATTATTTCTTCAAATGATTCCTTTAAAGATTTCTTTATTCTAAATAAATGGATCGAAAATTCATGAAATAACGAAGGTCAAATTTTAATTCAATTATATTTCCTCGTTGAATTTATTATACCACTGAAGGTGCAGACTTCTGTAAAATGAAGAAAAGTGATTGTAACAGTGTTTTTTGTTAATAAACATAATGAGAATGAAAAAAGATTGTACAAAATAGCTCTCGAGTAAAAGATAACACGAGATTACACATTTTTCCATAAAATGATTTTTTATGGCGAAATTAGCCAGAAACATCTTATCATGATTCTGCTCTAAAATTGACTTCTAAATATCTTTTTTATGGTGGTTGTATGAGTATGGTTTTGTTATTGAAACGTGTTTAAGTATAATCTTCCTTTTTATTCATATCCAGTCCTTGACGAGGTTTAAGAATACCTCAAGAACCTTATTTTTTACTTTCTTTTCTGGATGTACTTGAATCGTTTCCGTTGTAATTTTAAATCCTAAGGTTATTGAAAAGTTAAAGATGTAAAAAACAAGAAATGAAAATTCAGAAATACTCGATTCTTTGGGTGTGGGCAATTGCAAATTTTCCTTTCAAAAATGACTGTTCGTCAAACTATTATTTACATATATATATCATTTGACATACTATCTAAAGTAAACAAATTTAAATCAGCAGTTTCTGGGTCGATAATTTGCGTTAATAAGTCATTACAATATATTTGTTGTTTCTTTAATGCTTTAAAAAAGCTTGAAAATAACTGAGACATGTTTATGCTTCAGTTATGAATACAAATCGTTATTGTCAATTATATCTCATTAACTTAATATGATAACACTTCATTACTTTCCAAAAGTAAAAGGAGATTCATTAGTGAGAGTAACTTTGAATATACAAACAAATTTGTGAATTCAGGTAAACGAAAAGAATTTTTATGAAAGAAGAAGCCACTCTACATTTTTTAAGGTGATTACAATATTTCACATTACAAGATGAGAGCAACACCATGGAAATATTAAAGAACGAGATCATTTTCCATACACTTATTTGTGTGATGAAGTAATTATGGAATTGAAGCAATCAAGTAAAAAAACTTTCCCAGTTCCTTTCGTTCACTTTGACATGCAATGCCGTTAAATGCATTCAATTATATCCATCAGAATAAGACAAAAAAACTTATTACAATGTGTTTCTAAATAGGTTAATCAGCGAGATATATTTTTAACAATCTTTATTATATTTTACGAACGAATTCTTTACGTTTTCTCAGATCACTTTAATTTGAATGGCCAACATTTTTTATTAAGTAAACAATTTATATACGAAAAGCATAAGTTCATTAGGTGGGAAGTATTTGCATAAGATCAGTATTTGATCGGCTTAATTGGTTTTCTGTTATATAGGCGTTGATCGAATATATTAAACTAAAATCTATTGTTCATTGAATTCATTACCTCCCACACATTACCACGAAGCCGATACTTTAGCCGTTATTATACTAGTTGGAAAATGTTTGAGGCATATTTTAATTGTGCTCTGGAACCACACATTTAAAATTATACTGCTAATTACGAAAAGTTGCGTTATTCTTATAACGACTATAGAACTATAGAAAGGAAAATCGTTAACGAAAAGCATGGTTTTCGAAAGTGATCAATTTTAACATCAACGTCAGATGTTGATGTTATTAAGAGACAAATATAATTGAATTGACCTAATGTCAATGTTGAGACGATGATATATTAAAAATACCTTTCAATGCTGAGTTGCGGAAGTGAAATTTCGCAAAACAAGTTCTAATCTAACTGAAAATGTGTTCATATTATATCACATTTGTCGATAAAATCGTTAGTAATGATTAAATCATTAATATTTAAGTATCATTTATTGATACATGCATGATCACATTTTAAGTCTGTTCCAAAGTTACTGTATTATAGTACAAGCACTGAATAATTTTTGCATTGTCAATTATGACTTAATTAATTATATATTCATGAACTTATAAATCTATATCGAGGAAAACTTATTAGTCAGTTGCATTAATAGTGCATCAGATAGGAAAGAAAAGAAACCAAATACAAATATTTGAAATACACTTTCAATGTTTTTGATGACTAAACAGTAATAAAACATTGTTATATGTAATAAATGAAGCATATCGATATTTATGGTTAATGTTTATGATTAACAGCGGTGATCAATTTTACACGCTATTGATTTGTTCTTGAAGAAACAAATCGAGCTAGATTAAACACATTCGGCATTAAAAGACTATAAATACTGATTTTCGTTTCATCGATGTGTCTCAAACATATTTTATGCAGAGAAAGGTGACACGGATCCATCTTGCAAGGTTTTTGGAGTCACTTCCAGTATTATATTGCCAAGGTCTTGGTTAAGGGATTTCAAGGAAAAGTTTGGACTTGCAATCTCGAGTAGGTAGACTAGTTTGTGTTACTTCTTTTTTACACCTCAAAAATATCGCTCATTATACACACAATATACGGGGTTAATAATGACTTTATCACGTCACAAAATTCGTTTATTATGGTACATACAAAAAAACTATCAGCTTTTTTAATTAGCAAATCTTAAAGATTTAAGCACGATTTGAAATATTAAGATGTTTTCCTTCGCGCAACAACTTTTTTGTGGCGAGTAAAATATGGTAGATATGATAAAACCATTTTTCACTTTTTTAGTGCGAAATGTGATGCATTGGGAAAATAATATCTTTAAGTCTAGGAAAAGATGTGAACTATTTGTTAAACTTTCGATGGAAGACAAAAAGCGTCTTCGCCAAATCAAGATCGCGATATGCCGGTGTTGGTATACGAAAGGCAATGTAGTGCTGTAAATAGTATAAGCGTTGCCCCCTTTCGGTGCTACACCACACAGGTGAAATAATAGTCGACGGGTAGTCCGGATTATTACGTTGTATAACGAAATCGAGGGAAAGAGAATAAAAAGTTGAATCGTATTTTTAAGTGGGGATATCGCTCTTACAACAGTACTGTGTGCAGACTACTTTGAAGCTCAGTGACTTCATGGTCAGTTCGCAAACCAGGTATACACAATTCGTCATCGGTCAGTGACAAAGCAACACCGATCCTTCGCAATTGTTTTAGCATAGTGACTTGGGGAGGCAGGTGTGTAGGATCAATTTTTGTTGTTGAAAACTCGCGAATTATTTTGAGTGCAATTTTAAATGTAGGCTACATGTAAACTGTTTAAATAGCTTATTATAGTTTAGAGTGCTGATTTTCGTATTGTGGCAAATAGTGACAAGTGGTCATTTATTTTGGAACAACTGTACTTGTTCGTTTTCTATTTTAATATTGATATGATTCGAAGCAAAAATAAGATTTGTTCTTGTAACGTTTTTGAGAGGTTCAGACAATTGTAAGAGATAAATACTTTTGTTTTGTTATAATTTAATTTAAATTATAATTTAATTTATTATACACTATTGGATCAAAAAATTGATAACAATTTATTATAGATATATAAATAATGAATAAAAATGGAAGTAAGTATTACGATAAAGAAATCTACTTTTTTCATTAAGCAAAGGAATTTATTTATAAATGACATAAAATGGATAAATCCAGGTTGTGCAATTTACAAGAAAATGTCTTGAAATTTGATCAAATTATGGTTCAGTTGAAATGCAGTAAATTTGATTTCGCGAGTTTTCATTTATAATAATTCAACCAGCTTTTACGGATCAAACATTTGTATTAAAGTAATTCATTGCTTTTACGAAAAACGTCAATGATACTTTCTGTTATAAATAACGTTTTGCGAAGAGTATTATTTAGTTATAAAGTATTTCTACCGTCGAATAATATTCCTGCGTTGAATAAGTATAAAATTATTCTGTTGAGTTGTTTTGCAAAATTGTTTCTGCATTTTTTATAAACAATCTATTTGCAATGTTACAGAAGTCAACTTTTGTCTTATTATTAAATATTATTATATTTGTTGAAAAACTTATGTAATTTCAAATATATAAATTAATAAAATAAAATAATAATAATCAACAAATAGACATGCGGTATAGTTAATATTCTTTTCACTTGTATAATAAACGTTAAGGAGCTCCATTTGGAGAATATTCAAGTTGCCTGTTAAATAATTTCAAATCATAATCGGATTTCTGGAAAGGCCTTAAGTTGGTACTGAATTAATCTTGTACTAAAAATGATGTTTAAGGCCCTTATATTTCTTTACTTATGCAATCATACGACTTATATTAAGTAACAAATAAAACCTTAAATTGAAGCCTTATAAATTAAATATTTCTCAAAGCTTCACAGTAATTTCTAATTTAATGCGCAACTTTACAAGCATATTTCATTAAATTAAAGCACTGGCGATTCTACTTACTAGATCAGGTATTGATAAAGAAAAAATGACGATTGTAAATATACGTTTTATTCCATACTGGCATTTACCGAACAGTGTCAAAATCGTATTTAATTAGATACAACTTATGTTTGTTTCGTACCTGATGTTCGATAGGTCAGGTAATCGAAATGAATTCGGTTGTTTTGTCAGTCTGCAAGGTGCTGATATTTTACATATCAGAACAAAAATTTCAATATATAAATATTGATGTAAATCTAACTGACACAACAAATTAGAAAGTGATGAATGTTATATATTTAGTGTAAAGTAAAACAAACCAATTAAAGACCAGCTCAGGGTCACTGTTCCGTAAAATTTATCACAGCTTAAAGTTTAAGTATGGTACCCTGAAGAAATCTTTGTTAAATAATTAAGGAATTAATGAATTTATTTCTTTTTAATTGAGACAATGATTTGACTTTACGAATTTCGTTTTATAATATTATTAATATGGATATAAAATGTATCATTAGTTTTATTATGAATCTATTTGTTATTTTATAAATTGAGAAATACTTGTTGCAAAGATAAGTAGTAGTTTTACTACCCCATTATAAGTTTTAAAATACGTGTGAATTACGTCTGAACATTAGAAGCTCGTTGTTCAGCTTTTTTACGTAATTAATTCTCAGTCGTTGCAACGTTTGTTTCGAATGATGATAACATTTCTGATAGAAATTAGCGCCTTGGAGATTAATTATTTAATGCAACACTTTCTTCTGAAATTTAATACGGTTATGTATATTATGTAACTTAATTATATCAACAAAGTATCGATATCATAAAATTTAATCTACTTAGGAAATACGAAATGTTAAAAGAAATCAAAAGATTTTATTGAGATATAATTTCTATACCAAAGCATTTCTTTTGAACCAACTCTTTTAAGATTCAAAATACGATTAAAACGTTCAAGATCTGATACCTCATAGTGAAAATTTCCATTGCAATTACTTTCATTATATATTACTATAAAAATATATATTCCTTCGCTTGTATTTATTTCAACATGGATTTGCCATTTCATAATTGAATTAACTTTATTTACTACATTATTTAATACCGTAAATTATACAGTATTCGAATGAAACAATTGTACCAATAAATTAGCATTTTTTACGCGAAATAATATTAAGTTTGAATATATTAATTGAAATAGTTTTACATGCATTTTGTAGTTTTGACAGTTTTTGACAAATTCCAGATGATTGCATATCGACAGAGTGAAAATTATTCAGAATTTTGACGAAAAAATACTACAAGAAATAAATATTCATATTACTTTTAATATTAATAGCATACGATTAATTAATTACATTATGTAATCTATTTATCTATAATATTACATCATGTTTGTTTTTTCAATTTATTTTTTCTAATCGACTATTATCTTTTAGAACTTAAATTGACAAAAGATGAATATACCAAATATTCAACAATTTTTTTATTCGAATTCTATGTTCATAATTTTCGTATTACATATGTGAGGTTCTGTAACTACATTTTATATGAACTCCAATGCACAGTTAAATATTTCCTATAATTTCAAACATTTAATCTCATAGTTTCGATAATTTCTTTACTTGAAGAAGAATATCATTTTATGATTTATGCATAATATTTTAAGGTTAGGATTTATAATTTTCAATATTACTATACGTATAGTTGATTAATGAGCCTGTCGGTTTTCTTTTGCACCCTAAAAGTATCTCTAGCAGAAAAAGGGAGCATTTTTTAAACTAAATTTTTCATATGATGTAAGCTGCTATTGAAATTAAATAATCAAAGGTATTATGATTTAGAAAAACAAAAATTTTAGTCGACTCACATAAGCTATTTGCTACAATGTTTAGTTCGGAATTTATATAAGACATTGAATGATACATGTCGATAGACTTCCACGTAAGAACTCGTGTAAAACTAAAAATCAAACAATTTTCATAATGATGTTAAAAAGCTAGCCGTATAACATCTGTTAATGATTCAACACAAAGTAACCATTGTTTTATAAACAACGCTTCAAGCGATGTTTGACAATCATGTTTTCTACAAACAATTTTTTATTTGACAATTTAAATAAAACAAACAAAGAACGGTTAACTAGTATTACAAATTTATTTTCCGTTTCATTATAAGTCAAAATGAATATAGCTTTAAAATGTGTAAAACATAGGGCAAAATACTTGAAATAATTATGAGACATAATACACATACATTTATACATTTCTCACTTCATACATTGCTCAAAGCATTTTTTGAATATGTAAAAATGATAATTTAATGTGATTTTAAGAATGAAATAACATTTATAAAGTGCGCGGCTAGGAGTTTAATCAGCATAACTATATAATTTAATAAATGTCTAACATAATGTATACTTAATGAACATAATTTGGTACAATGTCAATGTAATTTCTAAGGTTTATTAGTAGTTAGTGAAAAGTCTCTTGAATTAGAAATTGTGACGTTATCTTTTTCTGAATATTGGCTCCCAATATTTTACTAAATGTACTTTACCAAACAAGTGTTTTTTTCAATTTTAATACACGAAATTTCAAACAATAGATATTTGTTTGTAATCCAC
>JABFQD010004936.1:0-11215 GCA_022817045.1 Psix sp. ZL-2020
TGTCTGATGAGGAAATTATATTAATTTCGAAACGTCAATGTTTAACAATTATTTAAGTTCCCTTAATGGCAATAATTTCTTATTCTGACATAGAAATTATTGGGAACATATATGATACTATTCAAAAATATTTTATTATATTAATTAAAAAATCAAAAATTGGGTAAATGATATACTTATATTAATATTTACCATAATCGTGTTCCATTTCTTGAAACGGATTTAAAGTTTGTGTAGAAGTGAACACAGAAGTCTGCGACTTACGTTTCCCATTAAATTTTGAACACGCGGATAGTGTGCTCACCAAAACGCTGATTTCTATAAGCATCACTGCTAGTCCTATTGCCAACAATATAAGTGCCTGTTCCTGGCTCCATTTTTCGATCATTTCCAAACATCCCTGTTGTTTGATAATCAAATTTCAACAAATTACAAATTCAAACTTACATACCTGATAAAAAAATATTTTCACAACAAACTAAATAAATCATTTGCAATTTGTTTCCTCTAATTTTTCAAACTTAAATTTATCCATACTGGATTATGTCTGGAGTATTGATGGATAGCGGGATCGAGAGTCTGGCAAACGGTCAAGTTGGTTGGTTCCGGATTGAGGAACGAATCTTCCGCGTCAGCGTTATCCAACAGACAACAACTTATTGGTACCACGAGATCTCTTCTCCCAACTTCCTGAAGACGCCACCAGGATGTTCCATAATTATTGCTTCCATTTATTCCGCAACATGAAAACTGAAATTCATATTTTTAATAAAGAATGATCATATATGGTTCTTATTTTTACATTACTAAAGTAAAAAAAGAATTTTGTTCATTTTCAAAATTTAAAATGAAAAATAATAATTAATAATACAATTGAATAATAAAAAATACAATAATTTTGGGGGAAAAAAAGAAATTTACAGTCGTTTGAGCTAAATCGATAGCAGCGGTGAATTGTTCTCGTCCAGGCACAGTGTAACTTCTTTGCAAGGCTCGGATTAGTTTAGTGGGCCTTATGTCACAGCCGAGTAAATGTGGCCAGAAGACAGTCAAAATACATACTGCGCACTCGCCCAGCAGTAGAATAAGAATCGTTATCACGTACTAAAATATAAAAAGGCTTATAATTGTTAAAAACATTGCTGCTCATATTTCATACATGAAATAAAAAAAATACAGTTAAACTTCTTAAATTATACGCGCTGTGTAAAATTAAATGAAATTGCCTTAAACGGAATTAGATTCAAAGTAAAAAATGTTTGAAAAGGTTTTCAGACGTTTTAAAATTGTATTTTCATTTTTGTATAATTTACTTTTAATGCCCAGGTCAATATTCCTTCGAAATAAAACAATTTCCGTTTTTGAACAAGATAATTCTTTTCCTAAGTTGTGGAAATAAGAATAAGAACAAATTAATTCAGGTTACAGGATCTAACATTGTAATTACTGATTCGTTCCTTACAACATCTGATACAAAGTTTCTCGAGGCGCAATGAATTCATTCGAAACGAATTAGAGCTCGCAATGATTTAATCAACTTTTGTTCAGTTTACGTTATGTTTTTTGTTAAGCTGCATTTATCCTATTTCTTTATTTCCTTTTACCTTTTAAAAAGCATGAAAAATCAAATTTCACATTTAAATAAAACACTTATGAATTAACAACGATCGTCATTTCTCATATAAAAAAGTAGCCTTTTGATCAAATCAATATTTAAATTGAAACTATGAATTTGTTCTTAAATACAAAATAAGTATATCTCGACTCAACATCACTTTGATCAAATCAAAATAAGCTACTGGATAATGCACAATTACACGTACGGAAACAGTAATGCACCGGCTGAATAGGCAAGAAACCCAGCAACCTAGTAAACCAGTAATTGTGATGACGAAGCCCACTCCCACGATGAAAAAAGCTACATAATAAAACAGGGGCTGGTCCGGATGTTGGTCTGCAGGTCCCAAAAGCCGTGACAATAAAATCCGATTACTGTCAGCTAACAGCAAAGCTCCCAACGACATCAGAACAAATCCCGATATCTTAATGTGAACAAAAATAAATGTTTCACTTCTTCAATCACCTCAACCACTTCGAAATAAAGACAACAGAATTTCACCATTGAAATGAAAATCCAACACACTTCATTTTGTCAACTCACCAAAAAAGTAAAATTCCAACAGCACATAAAAGCTTTCGAGAGCGTGAATTTTTTGTTTTGCATTTTGTCTAACGATTATAAATCGGAATGCAGAAATCAACACATTTCACTTACAGAAACAATAATTGGAGCAACAAATACAAGAAATGCAATTTTGATCAAGTTGTAATATTATTGGAAAATGGTCATCGCGTAACGAACGTTCGCGTGTGTGATCGACAAGTGTCGGTTGCTCTGTGAGCGCATTAGGTGCTATTTAGTTTCGAGTGTGTGACCTCATGCGCGACGCACCGAACGGAAACGGAAGGAAACAGAGAGATGCGGAACAGGATAGAACGATAAATGCACGTAAGAACGCGCTAAATTACAGGGGGGTCATATTTCGAATGGGTCGACTTATTCGGCGATCATTCCCCCCTCTTTCCCCCCTGCATATAATTTCCTTGTATACAATATGTAAAGCAATAACACCCAGTTTAGCAAATGTCTGTGTTTTTATTATCACAAAATAGAAAATACATTTACTGTAACAAATGTTTTCATCGCGCAAAAAAGGTAGTTCAACATTCGAAGGAAGTAACATGCATTTTTCGTCTATGAATTTGTGCGACGCTTCGAAGATTGTCTATTCATTTTCAGAGGACATCTGTTCGATTTGGGTCTTGCGAAGGGCACGTTCTTTGTATGTGTTCAGGCAGCTTATCTCCTGCTGTCTGCATAATTTCAGCGCCATGTTTTGCCGCACTTCCCGTTAAGTGCGCTTCGTAATTTTATCGGGCGTGTAGCGCGCCGATTGAATCAGGCCGCGGGGGTTCCTTCTCGTTCCGACGCTCGAGTACTTTCACGGCTCAGAAGTCGATTGCACTTTTGCTCGAGCTCGAACTCGAGCAGCATCCTGGCATCGCACCTTCGTCCTGCTCGCGCTGCGATGAATCGCCCAATTCGGGAGGAAGATGCAAAACCTGAGAAAGAGAAGGAGATATTCAAATTTATGGAAAAGGAATTTATTATAGATGGTTGGCTAGTCGAAATGTATGTTTTATATTTAATTGGTTGTGTGTGTGATATTAATTAAACAATGTTGAAAATGCTTTTGAAATTTATTGTTGTTGTTGTTGTTCCTGTATATTTGATATTGTGTAGGTAGAAATATTTCATTTCAAGAATAAATGAAATAATTTATTTTTAACTTACAGAATTTCGTGTGAAAATGTGTCAAAGACGGTTTTTACAAATAATATTCGAAGTTAATTTACCTCAATGACGAACTTTTTTCTGCGCATTTTGAATGCCAAGTCCAAAGAATGAGGCTTGTGAGGTTTCAAAGTGTTGATCGTTGCAATTTTCTTCACATGAAGTAGTCCATGATAGTCTTTGAAAGCAGGATTTGTTTCCTTGGAAGATCCTGCAAAGGACTCCAGATGTACTGCGTAGTCACAAGAGTGCTGCAGTCTTTCTACTAAATAATTCTGTGGAAGAAATAAATAAAATAAATAATAATTGTTTATCAAAAACTGCAGACTTTAGCTAAATATTACAAATTAAATTGAAATTAATTTGATTAAGTCTCACCGTATTATCGTAGAAATGTTTTGATAAAGTGATCATTGCAACAGCAAAACTATTTTTTACAATAGTTCTGAGGAAGTAAACAAATTTGCAAAGATCTGCGAAAGTACTTTGCTCGTCTTCGCTAAACCACAGTCTTGATCCGAGAGAGTGAATTGCTATTCTCAAAACTGTTTTTGGTTTCACACCATCTTTCAAATTGAAGTTACCCTTCTGTAGAGTTTCTTGTATGCTTTTCAACAAATCTAAATAATCGTTGTTGTTAAAGATATCATTGTGCCATCTGATTTGTTCACCGTCCCAAAAAGTTTTTTCTGTTCGCTCAATTTCACTAGAATCCATCTGTTTAGTTAAGTCGTAATAGTGACCAAATGTGCTTGCACCTGTTGGTGAAGTATCAACGACTTTCAAATTTTGGTATCGCCAAGCAATTTCCATCTGACCAGGATCTGCAGTTTTGCTTTTCGACTCAGGTGGCTCAGTTGTCATTGCTGGAATTTTGGACAGAAATTCAGACGGTTGTTCATTTTGGGAAGCAACAAACAACGCTTGCGATGTTGTCACTCCTTCTGCTAAGAAGTATTTAAGCACAGAATCAGAGTATGTTCCATAGGTGTCTTCCTCTAAAAATGATAAACAATGTTTTTTATTTGAGAAATTCAAATTTCTTCAAATTAAAATTTAATTGTAATGTTAACAAATATGAATTTTAAAAATTGTTTATATGATAATCAGTTTATAATTTAAATAACTAAAAAATTTTGAAAATCTTATTGTAATTTCAATTACTATGAAATTGTAATTTTTCATAGTTTCTTTGCTATGCAAAATAAATTAATTTAATAAAAATATTGCTCAAATTACCTATAAGCATAATTGATCCTATTGCAAGTCCACCACCTGAAAAATATAAACATAAATAATAACTGTATATATTACTGTATATATCACTGTATATAATACCGCAGATGAATGCTAATTTCCAAAATATCCAAAAGTTCAAAAAACACAACAAAAAAACGAGCATACTATTTTTCTTCAATTGTACTTTTTGTAAAAAATTTCCCAGCTAAATCAAAAAATTGTTACGAGGTGTATTAAACTATACGTCATTCATTAGTTTGAAATACAATCATGATAATGAAATACGTTTAAATATTAAAAATTCATTTGTTGTAGATCGTATATAGTTAGGATGAAGAGGGATTACGAAAGTTTTGCCAGTACTAGTTGATATTGTCACAACAGTATTCATAGAATTTATGAATACTTAAATCTATCGTATAGTCTGTTTAGAAACTCAACATTCATTTATTCCATACATTTGTTGCACACAGTCGTTTAATCACTTTGTTTGCCTTTTTGCCGTTAAGCCACGTTAATATTTTAACATAAACTGAAAATCACGTATGGACTTATTCTGCAAAGATATTCTTTTGTGTGGCTGTCAAATAAGTAAGTTCCAAACACCTTTATTTTTCCAATTGATCGTTGCAAAACAAAATCACATGCAGATTGTAGTCGCAGAAGAAAACAAATGTTTAAAGTACTTATTTATATTTACCTGTTGAGATAGATAACTTTACAATCAAATGAGAGCAGAAAAGTCAATCTTTCACGTCTTTGGTGCAAAGTACGTGAAGAATGAGAAAGAAAGAATGTGTCAAAGCACTTGTTTCGTGACTTTTATTTACGATTGACCCTAGTATAGTGGGTCGTGGCGCAGCCTGGGGTCAGAAAATGAGTCTCTCGAAACCTTGTGTGAGAGAATGCAAAAAAGAAGAAGCGTTTTTGGGTTCATAAACTCGAGGCATTGAATGTCGAACGTTTTCTTGTTTTACGGTGAAAGTAATTTACTTAATGCCAGTGACTATAACGATGTTAATTTTATACAACGGATGCTTTATTGAACTTCAAATTTTCTGCTGATAATTTAAGTATGTAGCATACCATTATAAAATTGTATTATTTTGCATTCGTTTAAGCAATTTATTTTGTTGTACTTTTTTGTTTCTTGTTTACTGCACGCTTATTTACTGCATTATATTATGTTTGATGAACAATTATTTATGCATTTTATCTTATTTATTTTTACGCGACGAAATCAACTTTTTTCGACCTTGTTCAATGATACATTTTATTATTTCATTTAATTGCATTAGTATTTATATGAAGTGAAATGAAAAATAAATCAATAATTTGCATATGTTGATTTCAGTTTATGAATGATTTTCTTATTATTAATGATTATTGAAATTTATAGGCAATTTCAATAGGAAATGTCACTTCTCGTGACATCGTTTTCTCTCTGTCGGTTTTCGCTCTTAGAAAAAATTCCGTCCACCAAAATAAAATGAGCCGAACTTGCACTAAAAAAGTAATGAAAAATAACGACGCTACCACGTGCGCACACGTGCTACATACGCCCTTGGTGCATAATAAACTATATATATAATATACATAAAAAATGGAAAGTTTTTTGTAAAAAAACAAAACATAAACATAAAAACAAAAAATAAAAGAATATATATTACTTTAATAAAGGACAAGGATATTTCCTCAAACAGAATATTAGCAATGTAGAATTTTTACCTTATCAGAATGAAATCATTGCACGCCTAGAGTGCTTTTACATTTTTAATATATTTTTCATAAATATACCAACAGTATATATCGAATATAATACCGATGCATATAGTCATCATACTTGCTCCTTTGTCAGGAGCCTTTTACATTTTTAACAATAATAAATGTTAATATTATACTTTTCGGAGAATAAATGATTTATTTGAAGATTATGTTATACGATAAGTTGTTGTATGAATGAAATATATACGTAGATTGAAAGAAAATAGATACTCGTGTATGTAGCGACACGAAGACAAACTAAGATATAGCTTTGAAAAGGAGGATGTGAAACGTCACTCATGTATTATCCTCGCTCGCGTACGGTGGTTTCACGCTAAGTTTCCTTGAGATTATACTAGTATGAGCCCGTCTACTTGAATATATTTGCGGTTCGTTCACGCACGTGCGTGCTCTATCTCGGCGCAATGCGATGCATATCGTACTTCAAGGAAGGAGTATGTATGAGTCTGTGCCAAATAGTTAATTGACTTAGATGATGAAAACTCATATTCAAATTACGATTTCATGGTGTACTACGTATTCTTTGTCTGAACCCTTCCGCCATACTGCAGTTTTGCATCGTCTTTACTCCTGAAAGGAATTCCATTATACATCAATATAGAATTCATTTACGACCACAAACTTTTGATTTGATGTTTTAAATATAACTTAATGTTCTAATTTAGTACTTAGGAAGTACTTTAATATAATTCTACGTTGATGAGTTCTTGCTTTCTATCTTGAAGGTCTGTTTGAGAATTTCTAATCGCTCTAAATAATCGGCGCAAAGAAATTTGACAAAATCGAACTTTTGGAAACGTCGAACAACTTGTCGACGAGGTTGTTAGTATTTACATGTAGTAATGACATTTTTGCGATGAAATAAAAAAATACTGTAATTAATAGCTATTGTTTATTTTTGCACAATTTCGAATTAATATCATAAAGAAATCATTTCCGTAAATGAAGAATACACAAAAAGCATTTTAATCAAGGACTTTTGAGTCGCTGGAATTTTTTATTTACGAATAATGAAATATTACATTTTTAGTTTCAACAAATATTTGATGAACACGAGAAACTCGGAGTAATACGAAATAATATAGAAAATGAGTTATATATATCAATTTAAACATTTGATTATTGAGGAAATTTCTTGTAAGTTTTTACTTTTATTCATTTTTATTTCAATATTTATTTTTCGATTATTTATTCAAAGGATCGGAAATTGTGAAATATTTTCTAATGTTTTAATGTTTTCAATATTGTTGATACTCAAAAACTGTTCGAAGTATACTATTCAAAGTGCTCACTTTTAGTAGAGAATTGAAATCTTAGCTTTTGTTTATTTGCCCAAAATAATTTCGCAGCAGTTACGTATGACTATGTGTGGGTAATGGAATCATAATTTCATCAGTCAGAGGAAACGTAAAAACGTCAATACTCGGGTATATATTGACGAAATACCCAATGCCACTTTGGGCGATGCCAACCGTGCCATTGCATGAGAACAAAGGTATAATTATCGATGGCAAATGAAGGCGTAAGCGCAGGTGACAAGCACGCATGGATAATGCTGATTGTGGAATTGTGATGTAGATTCGGCCGTTTTGATCAGCCTGTACTGTCCTCCTCTTTACACTTTTCCTCTTCTACATCGCGCACTTTATTCTACACGAATTCGATTTTTCCTCAGATTCCTCAGACTATTCCCAGATAATTCTTCCGAGATTCGGATACGGCTTAAAAGACACGTAAACTAGTTGCCATGCACACTTTTAAAGCACTCATGGCGCAGATTTAAAAAGCCCACGAAGTGTGAAATCCTATGAAGTAAATGCTGATCCAAAAGCGGATTTCGATAGCAGAAACAATAACAGACTTAAGGTTTTTGCGAATTGGATCACCGAAAAGCATCGATTTATACTAGATTATATTCAAATGTTTATTGTAATACGATTCCAAATGTTGCATTTTCTTTGTTTCATATGATAATTGCCTATGAATGACGTAAATATTCAGAAATATAAGCATTGGAAATTGTAGAAAAGTTATATTCTTTGATGATATTTATAAATGAATTTGAAATCAGTCTGTTTTTTCAAATTCAAAATTTACAACTTAATTTTATTCTAAGATGCAACAGGTTTATTTCTCTTTGTACAGACTATATGTTTGGTTTGAGCACGATTAGGTCTAACGACATCTTTGGAATGCAGGTCATATATACGGAGAATGTTTTATCAGAAAAGTAGTAAGTATATTGTTCAACAGAATAATTATAAGAAGGAATCTAATAAATAAAATTCATTTTCCAGAACAGAATTTTTACACAGTCAGTGCTAATTAAAAGTGCCAACTTTTTAACTTCGTCTGTTAAACTCTTTTAGAGCTTGCAACTAATTTTAAACTAGTTTAATCAGTCAAATAAGTATTATTTACATCCATCATACAATTTAAACACCTAATAATTATTACTTCAATTCAACATTTCTGGCACAATAGAACAATATGTTTCTTATAACTGAAACGTTTTATTATGCTGTATTATTTACATATTCTTAAAAGAAAACTCTTATTATATACAAACATTGTCACACCAGATAAACAAGTAACTGCGAATTGAATGTATATTTCGATAACTACAATTTGACGTCTTGTTTATTATTCAAATGAAATTGCACTCATACTTGATAAATAAATTCAAATGTGTATTAATAAATCACAGTCAATGAAAAACGTCGCTTAGCTTATTAAACCATAGATACATGAAATTATAATCCATACTATAATATTAACAAAACAATGAAAACAATTCCGGACATCTTACTCGTTAAAAAATAATTGTATCTTCAATATAAAATATTTCCAATATCAGACCCAGTGAGTTACATCAAATTACATGAAATACAAATTTGTTACATCTTGTAATTACAATTTCCTTCTCTTCCCATATTATAAACGTTATAAAAAATATTACCGCGCACGTGGCAAAGTGCAAACGAAATGACTCAGAAATGACTTTAAAATTGTGTACAAAAAGTGGCTTGTTAACAAATAGACAATTAGACACGAGAGCCAGCATTGCAAAGCAGCGTATCTTTGAGCACATATAATGTTGCACTGATGTATTGTGCAAAATGTTTGTGTACTCGTGGGACATTAGAGCCTTCTGCCGGCAGCTTATCAGCGGCCTCCCGCTCTATTCCCTCATTTCGTAAGCCCGAAACAATCTACGGTGGCGCTAACAGCGTCCGTAGAGACTGGTGAGACATTTGGCTCGTGTTGCACGTCATATTGCGTTATACTGCTGTGAATGTTTGCGATACCTAGGCGTGACGTTAAGCGACAAGCACGAAAATCTTGCATCTCCGCGAAAGCTGGCAGAAATAGTAGGCTCACGCGACAAAATGTTGCACTTTGAACTAACTCCGACAAACTTTACACCGAAGTTAAATGAATTCTGCTGCCTGCTACACGATGCTGACGGAAATATGTATACGATGGTTCGTTTAAGTAGAGCACATTAATGCCAACTTTCGAGCGAGCCTGTTTCGAGAGGGTCAACCGATCTTATTTAAACTCGGCAAAAACGACGGGGCATAACGTTTCGGAATTGATATGTAGAAACCAAGAGCGCCGATTCATATTCGGTTGGTTGCACAATTGTAATCGATGTTCCAGTTGATTTAACTAGTAACTTCATTATGTTAATTGATTTTGCTAAACGTGAGTGATAATCAGTTTGCAGTTTACGCACTAGATTTGAATTAATTCTACGAATAATTGCTTTTACACATATGGAGAGTAAAAGGCTATTCGTTTGAACGAAACATAATTAATTAGCTCTAGAGAACTTTGAGCTAGGGAAGTATTGTGAAAGAACGCTTTTTGCCGAGAGTTGTTTGTGAAACTGTAAACCTTATAATATGGGAAGATTAAGGTAAAAGGGTTGTTACAATTCGGGTTTTTTTTATTTGCAGTTCAGAATTTGAGTTTTAGAGGAGAATAGGTTTTTTATGAAATATTCCAACCTTTTTCATATTTCAATATAACTTCCATTCGATAATGTTTTTATTACAGTATTGAATTTGGATTCTCTATTTATTCCGATAACACTGGACCAATTGAATAACTGGACTGATAAGACAATTAAAACAAATAATAAATCTTCGTTGAAAGTGTTTGTTCCCAATATGTCCAATCAGGAAAACTGATCGAACGTGTTTCTGCAACTTTCGCTATTGTAACAAATGTAATCATTGTGATCACAAAATTAGTCTTCACATCGCACGCGTATTTCAGTAAGTCGCGAAAACTGACATTTTTCTCCGTTGAAACCTTCAAAAGATAATCTGTAACTGTCATATCGACGGTAATATTGAATTATTTCCAAAGATAATGACTGTACAATTTTGTTGAAAATTTGAATACATATAGCTTTTTATAATTATTGTAATAATCTTTTAAGATCAAGAAGGACACAAAATTAATTTCATATGAATTATTTGAATCGCAGTTTCTAGCAAATATTATATCTTTGCTTGCTTAATGTATTTGCACGACGGACGCGAGAATGTAATAGCCTCATTTGAAGTAAAATATTCAATTCTTTACTGGGAGCTTAAATTTTGTTTCGCCCGGAAATCTAGTCTTAGATAATAGTCGAAAGGATATTCTAAAACATGTATATCAAATAAGTGCGATTGTTGAACGTGTAACGCAAAACAAGATTTCTAGAGTATTTAGCGGGACACAGTGTTCTATTATACATACCCTAAGTTAATAGACTCGGACTTGAGAACCCTCGTCTCCACCTTCTCTCGCTGTAACTGGCACCCTCTTCCGCGAAAATTC
>JABFQD010004937.1:0-11215 GCA_022817045.1 Psix sp. ZL-2020
ATATATAGGAAATTCACCGTTACGTAAATATGCTGTTTACATTGAGAAAACTGTATACAGTCTTGACTGTTATTGTAACGTTCAGCCTGTTCTACCAACAGCTGATTTTTCTTAATGTGCGAACCTCAAACAACGACTAACGTTGACAAAACCATTTGTGACGTATGTAGTATACGTATGTTCGTATATGTCAGCATGTGACACATTTATGGTCTACAAATAGGTCTATATATACACTGATTCGATTATACATATGTATCACAATTCGATTTTCAATAGCATATATTTATGATGTATAAATTTTTCCCATATATATGCTACAATTTCTTTTTTTTTTAATTACTTTTATACATTTTTTAATTATATGTAGTAGTACACAACTAAAAATACTCCAACTAAAGTCTTAAATCAAAATCACTGCTATCTACAGTTTGGGAAGTTTTGAAACACTTTTGTTGTTCAAGAAACGTGTACGTTATTGATTTTGTAAAAGACTACTCTAATTTCTATTGTTTATTGTTTTTATTGTTTGCAAAGAAGGTTCCATTTTAAGAAATGATTGTTAATAAAAAGAGTATCACTAGCTAGCAATGTTCATTAGAATAAGTACTGTCTGACCGAGATGCGCGTTTTTTCATGCTTTTACGCGCACTTCTTCACTCAGATGAGTTGCGAATATATCACGTCGGTTTTTCGGTCAGAGAAGTTCGCGGGAAAGTGCGATTAGTTGTTGCGGTGAACGCACGTGTATCTCAATTCCGTAAATTGCTCGGGAAACAGGTACGACGCGCTCGTTCACTGCATACATGCGCGATTCAGGCAGCTCTAATTAAAATCCTGCGTGGATCGTTTGTCGCGTTCTCGATCCCGCTATTCCAACTATTTGTATCGAATTCCACAGTTTCATCGATTTAATATCACATGCCGATCGTTATCAGCAAGCCATGCAAATCATTTCATCAAAATAATCGAATTCAGTAATACTTATATTTAATTGAATTACTTTCCTGAGTAATTATCATTTCGTGAATCGTAATGTCATGAGGTACTATTAGAATAATTTTTATCTGCGTTTTTTATGCATATTAATTATATAAAATTTTTCACGAAACAAGTATTTCGTTATTTATTGCTATTATGCGTTTATTGAAGATATACGTGTACGAGATTATGAAGTGTCCAATTCTGATTATTTGAAAATAAACATCATATCATACGATATGATATCGTTCGAATTTACGATATATATGTTACGAATGTAAAATAGTTAACAATGTATAAATTTCATACTACATTAGTAAACTGGAAAAATGTTCATACTATGTTAAACGTTAAGTAAAGACATGTAAAATATGTTGAATTTTACTATGTTGTTATTGTGAAATTGGAATGTGTACTTGAATAACGAAATACGAGTTGGAAGAGGAATTTAAACAATTAAATGTTTTCTTTCTTGAATTTTAAGGAAAATAATTTTCTGTATCTAATCTAATCATTTTTTATTTAAAATGTATATATGGCAAGTACATTATAATCAAACAATTTATAAAGTAAAATATGAAGATTACACTTTCATTATTAAATATTTTTCTATGGCAACTTTCTAATCTTTCTTTGTTAAAGCACACTTCATTAACAATGCTATCTATATTGATAACAAGATGCTCAGGGGAAAAGCCCAAATCTACAACGAATCGTGGAAATAGGACTTTGATATACTCGATTCTAATTGTGTAAACTCATATATAATTAAGTTAGTGTGCAGGTCTGATTAGACCTGACCAGGTCTGATTAGACCTGACCAGGTCTGATCAAAATTGACAAGGCATGGAGAATTCTCTTATTTCAAAGAGACCATTCATTTTCTATGTCCGATGAAGCCTAAAAGTAGATTTCGGGCACATCACCAAATTTATTCAGATCTAATTAGATCTATTAATTGACTACTATTTTTCATTATTTTTATCAATTTCTCATAATAATTATTTTGAGTAAATCAATTTTTAAAGGGAATTTTTTGTTGACAAAATTTATTTACACATACAAAAAATGTTATCATTTTTTTTATTATGAATTTTAAAGAAACGATTTATGTCACTTTATAATATTGAATGTTGAAAGTTCGGAAACAAAATCGCAAATATATGATGTCAGTAACGATCGAAAGCATCTCGAACACTGCACAAATCTTGTATATTTAAACAAGCATACGAATTGATGATTTGAAGAATTATTTTTACGAGAAATAAAAAAAGCAAATATAGATTTATAGTTGAGATAAAATATATTGTAATATGACACGAACCTGTAGTGTGTTTTATAAACTACTATTTCATTTATGAATTGTTGTATTATTTGTATTATTGAAACGCGAGATATTATTAACTGAACTATTGTTATTAACTAATTTTATAAAAGAAAGATAAAATTAAAAAGTATTAATTTACTTCTATTTATTATCGTATATGTATATTAAAAACAAGAACATTGTTGTTTAAAAAAAAATTAAAAATAACATGAATATCGTTTATCGTGTCATATATATTCTTAGTTGTGAAATAAATTTGAAGGTAAATATCGTATGTCAGATTGATAGTGTAATGTCACACAGGCAGAAAAGTCTCGAAATAGAGAAGCAGCGGTAAGCGAAATTTCGAAGATCCGAGATTCGCCGCTTGGGATGAAGATAATAAAATAAAATTGCGCCCGGATTGCGTTCGTACGGACCATCTACCACATTAAACGTTATTCCATATATATATTTTTGCCTCTAATCATAGAAAAAGCCTTTTTTTATAGCCATCGACATTATCAGTGGTATCAAACTCGCCCGTTCGGCTGCCGTTTTTCTGTTCACTTACGCTTAAGTATTGACTTTACGTGGCTAAAAATTCTCTCAATCTCAAATTTGCGGCAAACAAAATGCACACTTTGCTAAATTCACTAAAAATATAACCGCTGTTATCGAAACAATTTCAATTAAATTTTATATCGATTTGAACATCTCTCAGTGAATTTCCAGTTTAACTGTTACACACATTTGTAAAATGATTAATTTTAAAATGCAATATTCTTCATTTCTCTTCGTAACGAATTTTCGCTGGAAAGAAGAAAATTGTGTTTATCTTGTATTTAATAATAAGTTGGAGAAAGTTTTTAGTGTCTCATAATTACGCATTTGAAACGAAAAAATAGAATCAAGTGATTTGATTTTGATTGTCTTTTTTCTTTGCAGATGATAACTAGTAAAGAAGCGTTTATCACGTGCATGCTCGTTTGAGATAAAATGATTGAAATGTTGAAAAAATTAATGATGCATATTAATTGCGATTGTTCATCACCGTTAGAGTTAATTGCAAATAGTGCAGCAAGAGCATAACAAGTGGTTTGCTGTTAAGCAAGTAAAAGCTGGAAGTTTTTGTTGCGTCGGCGTGAGAACTTAGCTTGGTAGCCCGCCAGAAAGAAAGTAGAAGACGAGAGTGCAAACTCGTTATAGCCGGCTCTATTGTACGTGCAAGATAATCGCGATGACAAGTGACGAATGCCCCCGAGAGCAAGTGGATAAAAAGCCGCGCTTTTGAAAGCGCTGTCACGCCTTTCTGTTTCGATGACTGTGGCAATTGGCGATCATCGGTTTTACGTAGATCGCCACGTAGAGAAGTGGTAGATACACTGTAGCACTTTTGTATATATAATTACGTCACCTTTTTGGCTCGTTCAGTTTTATCGTAGCCATAATAATAAGAACGAAACAGCTGCATTTACATAATTATTGTTTTATTGCCGGCAGTTTAAATTGTCTTCGCTTCGACCGAACGTATTCATTTGGCGACGACGGCTGCCATTGGTCCGAGTTCCTTCTTCGAAGCGAAACAACAAGCCGGGAGTCCAACTTTTAATTTCTTGACAAATCGAAATTCGGATTCCATCCGAGTAAGTCACGTCTGCCACCGAGTCCCGGAAGTTCGACTTGATTCGCTTTACTGAATTGACCGATTTTTTGTTTGTTTCTGTCGTCCGTTCAGTTTCATTCGTCTTTTCGTTTCTTTTCGTTCGCTTCGCCAACATTTATCGCGCAAATCCTTTTTTCACGCGACATTAATCCTACTAGATAAATACACCGTGTCTCCCCCTTTAATTATTTCTTTTTTCCTCTTTTCGCCGACTTGCTTTATCAGCGCGATAGCAACCCGACTCCGACTTTTCTTAGATTTCGCAAAATAATCCCGTTTCGAGCGCCGGAATTCCTTCTATTTCTAGATGGCTCCTTTCATTTTCCAGCACTACCCAAAATAACTTCATTCAACTTTACAGACTGAAGTCGATTTTCCTAGCAAATGCCTTCGCCATGTTTTCGATGCGCTCACTTCAAACTCGGTCCGTCGTCTCGTTTGACCTTAAAATCCAGATTTGCTGAATTCGGATGATAAATATAAGTTCTAGGATGATCATGATAATTCCATTTTTGTGGACTTTTCTGCGTCGCAGTGTGTGAGAGGGAATTAAGATAGCTATTTAAAAGCAGCGGAGAACAGCTATATAGGATAACCGAGTTTTTTATTTGAATCGATTCAACGTGAGACTGAATTAAAATGAAAATATGGAGTGACTAACAGAGCGGGAATTGAACGAAAATAAATGTAAGTGGAGGCGATTTGGATGGCGTTTGTGGAGGATCGTGGCGCGCACGTGCGCCCACGCATCAAGATTTACGCACGTTAAGAGTCTCAAGAAGCAGTGCAGTGTGTGTTCTTTGCTTGCAAAAGACTCATAATTCAACGTGGTAGGGCGCGATTCGACCAAACTTGGGGAGATTCTGCTCCTCGGAGCTAATTCAAGCATAACAATACAGACCGAATTTTGCTTTTCACTATTCAGCAAAGAAACCACTTATGCCAAGCTAAAGTACTTACAATGCCTCGTCTTATTTTCATGCACAAACTTTTCGCAATTCACCTTCGTAACTTACCTTACATTCTACTTTTTGCTTAACTCTTATTTTATTATTTGTTTTATCATTAATCCTTCTTCGTGATGCTTTTTAAACACATCCACAAATAATGCAATCAATTACTCAAACAAAAATCCACTCTCTCGTCATATCTACAACTCTCTTTAAACAACTTTAGTTTTTCACATGATAAAGTGTAAACTGCAAATTTACAATGTAAAATAATCTTCAACAACGAAAAGCATAATTTTACATATTATAATTGGAAAAATTGGTCATACCTTGTGCAATTGCATTCTACGTTGAATGTAATTTGCAACCAAGCTACGTTTTTCTTAGAATTTAAATTGTTTCATCGTTGAGTTATGTCATACACATGCATTTTCAGTATTTTCAATATACTAGTAGCATATTAGCTATGTATACTAAATGATACAATTGTAATGCTAAGATACATTTCGTCTTCTTTTCAGAGACGAGAAGAGCTCACTGTAGAACTTGAATTTGTTTATCAAAAAATAAGTTTTTAGCTGAAAGGATAAGTTAAGCTATAAAGACGAAATCAAAATGTCAATTTGATGCTCAATCAAATATTGTATAAAATAAGAATTTATAGTTGACCGATTATATCTGAGCCTGGGCGGATTCAACGGGATGCAAAAGAAGTAGCATTTTTTCCTTTTTTCTATATCCCTGACGGTTTTCTTCTACGAGAGATCAATTCTCTGGCATTTCAATTAAGGCGCCGACTCCTTATTACGCGCCTGCAGCTGTATAATCAAAAAGTCAAGAAGCGATCAGTCTAAAACTTATTCAAACTTTGCGCGCACGAGTAATTATAATGCACACATGTTCGCGGCCGAGTATATTATTGGCTGATATGCAGACTGCGTGGTAGGGCTCGAATAATTGCTATTCATTGCTCCCAATACAAGTCATTCCAAGGGTTGACCGTGTTTTTCATTTTCAAGACGTTTTTCTATTTCGCGTCGATTCATCCTGTAATTTGATTAATACTACATCCATATTCAAATCTAATTTAGTTATCGTATTTCGTGTTTTCTTTAGCCGTAATTTATTTCATTATCGTCCGTTAATTATCTTCGCTCGATAACCTTTCAAACCCATCCGGAGCTTAACGATTTTGCACAAGCTTTATCCGATTTTATTTTTGCAAAAAAAAGCAAAGAGCTGTTGTTTAAATTAAAAATTAGCGCTCCGATGTCTTCCGCTTCATTTTTTAATTGACTTTTAACATTACCAACTTGAGTCGATCAATAATGGGTTTCAGTCGAGATGATTCAGCTGAGAAATAAATTTCGAGAAGTAGATTCATATATAGTCGTACTGGTAAATAGAATTTATTGTGTAGTGAAAAGGCGGTAAGATTGCCAATTTATGACATTTCCAACAACAAATGTCATACGAATGACATTTAACGTTGTATGCATCGAATAATGTCCTCCTTACGCTGCTATCGAAACTAATTTATCGTGTAAGCAAAACGGAACAAATTTATATGAAAAATGGTATTTTCAAATAAATATATCATTTCTTAGCAAATAGTTATTATCCAGCACTGCTACTTTAAGTATTGTGACCCATAAATATATATAATAATACTTCAAACAAATTATATCATTTTAATTTTTGAATATAGTATAAAGCAATAGAGAGTTATTATGTCACAATTCTTTATTATAAGGTTTTTTCTGTTCACTAGCTCAGAATTTAAATAAAATTTCAGATATTACATTCCATGCAAGGGATTATATTGAAGGGATATACAATCAGATCCGCCAAGAATATAAGGCCAAGTTTTAGCCGGCATTAAAGATTTGATCAAATAAAATTATAATCTATGTATTATGAAAATATCAAAATGTAATTCGTATTTAGAATATAATGAACAAATCAATACTGATAGCAATAACAATAATATATTAACAAATAAAACCATATTGAATACTACTCAAAAATATTGTTATAAAATTAGATTTTATTTACGAATGATGCATTTTTGAATTAGTAATTTTGAGTTGCGAATTAGTATTTAAAAAACAACTACTTCTTATTTAGATTTTCATATATCGTTCAAATTATACAAATTAATACGAAAATGATAATAAAGTATTCATTACAAATTCTGAGTTTATTACATATTTCAATCGTTTATGTTTCTTACTTCTTTTGTTACCTTTTATTTTTATATAAAATTAACTGAACATGAATTAATTATGTAGCTCATCATGATCTTGTGAATTTTTAATGTAATTCATTTAATATCACTGCACTGTTATTATAAATCATGTAATTAATTATGCGTGTAATTAATTCTCAATATCTACCATTTTTACTATTTTTTGTACTTATTAATAATTATTATTTTCAATTCGTATTAAATTCAAATAAACAAAACATGAGCATAAAGGATGAATTCATGAATGTTTAATTGCATATTTTACTTTATTGATATATAATCATCCTTTTATAAAAATGAAAGAAATATCCAACTAATAATGAAAACAATGCTATATTATATACATATGATAGGTTAAATAATTTGATTTCATATACAAAATGAAATATATAATAAAAAAGGTGTACGAAAAGTGATCCATCTATATAATTTGGATTCAATTATTTGAAATACCGTCTTGAGTTTGAAACGACACGAATTCAAAAATGGTTTCAAACTAAAACCAAGCCTATATAAATCATTTCTTGTACTACTAATCGATGTTTGATTTCTCTTTTGGAACTCGTTGTTTGAGAGTAAAAAATGAATCTGAACAGTAAATATTTCGTTGATAATCGATGCGAAGATCCGTACCATTGACATAGTATATTTCAAGATATTACAGACGGGATCTATAATTCTTACAGCTACTACAACGTTATCTCTGTCGGTCGGCGGTGCGTCTTTCTTGGCTCTATCTTGCTCGCTGTCTCTCTTTCCGCCTTGGAGATTGTGTTAGTGTGCGTGTGAGTCGCTGCTTGTTGCAGGTAACGCGCGCATGCATCCTGTAAACTCCACGAATGTGGTCTGCCAGAATTTAGTGCGCACTAAATAACAAGCCCAATAATGGGCATAATAATGATCGTTACGGCAGATTATTGAAATTGGAAAGTGGCCAAAAAGCCGCGCTATTATTTAATATCGCTTGCGCTTTTCACAATGTCCGCGCGAATCGTTTGGCATTTTTCATTCACACGCCGTCCGGAGTCACGTGATATACGAGAACAAGCCGGAAAAGCACAAAAACAATCTCTCACGGGCAGATTTATATTTCCCCCGCAAAATACCGCAGCTTTTGATTCAGATCCACCAATTAAACCTTCATTGCCATGCAAAGCGACGAATTGTGCTTAAAAAATGATGACTAGTAACAACGAGTGTGCCAATAATTGTCTAGCCATTTAGAAACAGAAGCTGGAAATGAGCTGCAAAAGTGAGCTCAAAATCGACTGCAGTTTTGTCATTTGAATGAGATTGAATTATGAGTTATTTGATTAATAATTTATGATTCGGAGTAAGAAGGCGGGCGAGTCATTGGCGAGTTGACAAATGTGGGCGCGATAAAAGTAATGCGGCGAATTAATCGCATTAATGGATTAGATTTTGATGAATAAATGCTACATAACTGCTGCTTCGAGTGCGTGACGTCATATCTGGGTGCGCTCACGCCGAAAAGGCTCTTCAGGATAATGATTACAGGATGATGAGATGCTTACGACACACGCGCAACTTTATTAATGCTTGTAATAATCGGACCTAGAGATAACGCGAGGAATCCCGATCGCGCGCAACATTTACATGTGAAAGGGCGCCCGTTACAAGTGAATAAGGCATCTTTGAAATATTGATTGCGCCCAGAGTTATTTGCTTTTCAGCCAACTCCTGTCAACGATCCTTCAGTCGTCTGTACTCAAACAGTCATTTGTTATTGATGCTACCGCCAATGTATCTCGTTTCGTTTGGCCACCTTCCACATTTTCTCAGCGCCGCTTTTTGTTCTATCATTTTGAAAGAATCATGCTCAAAGGACGCCTCGTCATTGCGTGTGGTCTGTTACGCTGCTTTTGGAATTCCACACGTTTTATCTTCATTAACATTTTTCTCGCCAACGTTTTATGCTGAATTTGCGTTCATTACCAAAACTAATCGAGCTCCTTCAAACATTTTCAAAATTATCAGACATTTGTTTTTAGACCGTGCAACTCACGACAAAATCGTCTTCCCAAGTTTAATGACTTCTTCACAAATGCAAGCAGTATTCAATACACTTTGAAGAAAGTCATTATTTTCAACACGCCGTTTCAAATCACATACGTAAATATAGCCTCGGAGTCCAAAATATATCGACACTTTTCATCTATAAAAATGTAACTCTACTTAAATTATGTGTGTAGAAATATAAATAGTTTCTCGTAAAGTGTAACAGCACGCTATAGTTGCTTTTGTTCATTATATATGCGGAGAAAATGTTCTTTCTAACAAATTCGTAGTTACTTACCCTACATTCGTTTGGTGTCTCTTCATAAATTTAACAAATATATTCAACTTATTAGTTATGCAATTTATATTTAGCAACTTGTTCACAAGACTGTCAGTGATATCAATTTGTACAAAGAAAAAAGCTTTTTTCAATTTCATCCACAAATCGAGTATTTTCTTCTCATCTAAATCCATGTTTCAACTAAATCACAAAGTGAACTTTGAAACCACTGTAACGAAACACTGTCACAGTCAAAGTATCATTGTCATTTTTGGCTGGAACATGTTTGCGGTTTGTCCGGTTTCAATTAAACGTTACATGTCCGCGTGAATGCAATTGACTGTGACAAATTGATGGCCGACTGGTGAAAAGTTAATCAGACACTCGAATGAAAGAAATGAAAGTTTATCGGAAATTGGATGCCTCGTGCTTTCATTATCGGCTCGCAGTCTCACTTTTTTCCCTTGTATGAACATCTTTTATTCACAAGTCAGGCAGGTTCACGCGGCCGGACAATGCAGCTGTGGTTTATATATACGCGCCGATCCGCCAGACGATTACAGTTGGATCAATCAGAGTGGTGAGCTCGCGCAAACTGTGCTTGCTTTTATCATTTCGCGATGGGCCATTGCTCGCAAAAAGCGAGCGTGCGTTCACTTTTGCGCGATAAAGCGATGATTTATTAATTGGGCGCTGGCTAACAAGTTGTCTCATTAGCGGCGTATGTGCAATGAATCGCGCACGCAGCGAGACACGAGTCGATAGATAAAATCGTGAAATAGGAGCCCACTTGGGAGTAATTTCCAGTGCCCAAGAATGTATGTCGCGACAGCGTTTTTCGCGTATCTCCGCTCAAACGAACGCAGATTAATGCACTTGGCAATCTTATTTTATCGAGGCTTAATGCGCCTCGCGCATATGACGTTGCGTCACGCAGACGAAGAGCCCGCAATGATACAAGCAGATACAAGGTGCCGAACAAGGGATGTGTTTCTATTCGTGCGCCTCAGTCGTTCCGAGTAGACGTCAATTGCGTGTTCTTAAGTGACCATAAACAACCGACCGTATATACCAGACTCGCAGACCCTCTAACTCCCTGCTAACTGGCGTTTTGATTATGAATGTAAAAGCTTATGCTATCGCCTTCCTCACTTTAATACATATTTTCCTACCGACGTCCGATCCATTTTTCAGCACCCGATCATTATTCGTTTACTTTCTGTTGGTCTTGCTCAAAATTAACCTTGAAATGTAAATTGAAACAGAGATCCAATTCTATCGCAAGAAAAGCTACCAATTATTTATATAGTTTGGAAACACTCACTTTACAACGCAGTTTTGCACTCGATAAAAGTTTCCTACACTGAAAAAATATTTTTAGATCAAGTGTATTTCATTTAATGCAGCATGGAAAAACACCCAAATGCATTCTAGCATGAGTTTCACTTTGAACGACTGTATAATATAAACTCTCGAGATTCGAATAAATAAAAATTAATTGCAATAATACTCTTCCATTATGAACGAGTTTTTAAGTTAAGTTTTTAAGCATACAGATAGTTCAGCAAATTTGAAATAAATATAGTTTAGATAGTTAAAAACTTGTTTTTAAACATATCAAATAAATTGGCGCTTTGATGAAATCTAAAACACAAAATTACATATAGTTGGTTATCTACTAAATTGGTTTGGTAATCTACTAAATTTAGAAAATGTTTTTTATGTTTATGTCTCAAATATAACTATTTATTATCAATAACAGTTG
>JABFQD010004938.1:0-11215 GCA_022817045.1 Psix sp. ZL-2020
ATTTGAATTTCAAAATTATTTTCTTTAAAGAATTAATGATTTGAAAACAAATATACATTTGAGAAAAATTCATAAAGTAATTCAATAATGTAGTTGCGCACCAAGTTAGACGATAAATATAATAATCCATGAACAAAAACTAATTTTACTGATATCACTCTAAAAATGAATCCTTATCTGTTGAGAAACTGATTATAAATTTTTACTTTTCATCTTACGTTTGATTCTCCAAACAAACTCCAATTTCGTTGAATATAAACTGAAAAATTGATGAAAAGTATGACAGCGTATAATAAGATAATTTTCATTAATTAATATAACTGCAAGGAAAAACTAAATGTTACAAAAACCATAATTTGATTATTCTTATCGTTGCAAAATTCTTTTTCGTTGGTATTCATTTAAAATTACGTATATTTTATCCCAGAATTTTGGAATAACTTTTCTCTTTATCTTTAATCTCAACTATCATAAATATAATCTTCAACAACAATTTTTCATTATTACTTTGCACTTTGAAGTGCTCCTGTAATTGTGATGGTTACAAGAATATTCAATTCTGTATGATCTTGATTTCTCTTGTTTAACAATACAAAGTGGATCACGGACACCGACATGTTTTTATAAAAATAGAAAAGTCGCGTATCAATCATATCAAATTTTGATATCAAATCATTGTGTACAATGATAACTTTTTAAAAGTAAGAATGAAGATGAAAACACTGTATGCAAAATATTATCAATTTAAAAATCGCCGTTATTTTCAAAATAAATACGAATATTGTAATAATCAATTTTGTTCATTTAAATGCAATTAAAGTCTTTTATAAAGTTTTCTATTTAATTTTTTCTATCATTGTTGTTTATGTCCCGGTTCAGGTCCTTATTTCTGAATTCCTTAGATCCATTTCATGTACTGAAACCACAAAGTTGTCCTTGAAATCTACTTCCTTGGCTGTTGGATGACAACGGGGCGAGAATTATGAGCACTTCGGGAATCATGCGTCGGAAGAGGTTTTTCATGAAAATGTTGCACCGCTTCCGGAGTGTACTCTGAGCTCCCTTTACATATGGCACCACTGATTATCATAGTTTTCGGGGGACTAAAATACAAAACTTGTTTACCATCTAACACCTTTTACACGAGAATTTTATTTTTGAATAAGTATGAATTTAGAAGAAAAGAATCGATAGAAATGCACATTTGTGCTATATACTTTATTTTTAATTGATTCAATAATGAAATATTATCAGAGCATAAACATAATCAAAAATGTAATAACTGAAACAAACTCTATTGCGCATTTACTGTATGCATATTTGTTTGCATATAATTTACCTAGAAGAAGGTTTTGAATCATCAATTTTGGCCTCCCGATCCTCTTTTTGCGTTTTATGCTGCGTAATTCGCATTCCTCCGGCTTTCACTGTAACGAAAATATATGAACAAATTATTTTCAAATGTTGATGACGAAACTGACCATGAAATCATTAATTAGCATTCATACCTGCTGGAGGATGGCCTGCTTTCAGAGAAACATGTTCTTCGGCACTCGACATCGCGAATTTAGTTGAATAAAAAACAAACTATTCAGCTGGAATGAATTAATAGGATTGTGCAATAAAATTTGTGAAACAGATGGCACGTTTTGCGGTACGCCTTTTTGTCTATTATTGACGACGTGACAACTGGTTTGCTTGGAGTGGCGTTGTGTACATCTTCTCCACACTTTGTATGCGTATACTCCTGTCTTTTGCCATTACACGCTGCATCGATTATACTGCGCATTTAATCACTTCACTTGAGCGCGAACTTTAAATCTGCCATTTTTCATAAAGTTCATTCATTTCATTCAGAAATAAAACAATTGTACATTAAATGAAATAAAAACTCTTATCTAATTTTCCAATAAATTCATTTTATTATTTATTTTTCATATTTATATTGAAAACACTTTTAGGCTTTATTAAATTTTATGGTACTAATTACTTTTTTCAATTAGGATTATGATTGTAATAATTCAATTCAATATTTTTTGATAATAATTTATATTTTCACAAACAATCATTTTACGATTATATCTATTTTATATACAAAATATACAGTCTTGATTTTTAATATTATCTGCTTTCTTCTATTCTCTTAGTTTCCTCGGATTCATCAATGTAAGTTGCTTCTCCGACAGGTTTTTTCAGCGTAAAAACTACAGGTATTTTCTCGAGAACTGGGTGCTCTTTTTCCAAACATCTGATCCAAGATAGCAGTGAGTCTTTGGAAGAAGTTCCAGTAGCACATACTGACATTATTATACCATCTTTTTGTTCATGCACTGATGGATATGGTATAATATAACTCAAATCTGGTTCGATATGCGGGATCCTGATGTGTGACACGTCTAAAAAATCATTTTTTTTAATGTTTGAAAGATAATCTAGCAATATAAGTCAAACAAAATTTTGATACAGTACCGTCAAAATCGTTATCTGGAAGAACATATCCTTCTTTTGGAGGTTTAGCTCTCAGGATGAAATATTCAATATTTTTGTCTCCCAGCCAAGTCAAAAAAGGTCCTTCAACGAATAAAGGTTCGTGTTTATTATGTCTTTTTAATAACGTTGCCTGAGTTGGCGATATTGCTGACACGATCCAAGTTTTTTCGATGGCACTTTCGACGTTTTCGGTGTTGTAAACCGTTATGACACTTTGTAAGTCAACACTCGTAATTCTTGATATTATGTGTTTTGCAAGTTCCATAGTATCATTTGGTAACGGTTTTGGTACGATCCAAGGAGAAGCGTTTTTGAATTTTGGAAACCAATATGTTAGCCTGTGACATTTCATAACTGGTAAACCCCATTTTCCAAAAACGTTAATCAATATCATCTCCGTTTCAGCATCAGGACATACTCCATTGTTTTCCATTTGCGTTAAAACATCTATTGCGCAAGACTGCTCTTTGAAGTAATAGAAGAATATTACCTGGAAGTACATTTTTATGTTTAAAGTAGGATTTTTATGAAAAAAATGAAAAGTTATTTTTCCAGTTTGATACATTATTTGATTATAATGGATATTTTTAGAATATTGTATTTTCCTTAAAAATTTAAAGCAACAATAGTTAATATAATTACTTTACTGTTTATTTAAAATTATATTCTATCTTCTAAAGTAAACATGTAAGGTGTAAGAACGAGTTTTTAGTACAATGTGTAATTTAATTGTAGAGTTTCAAGTATATCTTAAATAAAGTCTTTATAGTGTGATTTATAAAATAAATTTTAAACATAAAACATAATAGTAGTATTTATTTAACTTCCACTTTGTTAATAAATCTAATCTAAATAAAAATTGATATTTTTATAATGATAAGAATGATGAAAAGTATATACATATCCACTTTTAGATTAAAGTTGTCAAAATCCCTATTTTCAAGATATTAAATATTTCTCTAGAATTTTTTTAAACACATTATACATACATTTGATGAAACAGATGTGTCGTTGAATAAAATTAAGCTTTAACGGTAGAATTTGAATAAACGATTAAATTACTTAAACTGATTAACAAATAATATACTGCTAATTGTAACGAACCTGTAACGGATTTTTTGGGACATGAGTTCCTTTGGGAAATATATCAAGTAGTTTTTTGTAAACTTCGAGATCCTTATTTACTCCAAACTCATCCATATACTTAAGAGCTAGCCTAATAAAAGCAACACAGTCTGATTTTGGTCCAGGTCTTTGCTGATACTTGCGCAAAACTTCCAAAAATGTTTCTTTCTCTCTCCTTTTCTGGAAGTCAAATGGAGTTGTCAAAGCTTTGGTTTTGGTTTTTTTCGATTTCTCATTTTTTTCTTTTTCCTTGTCGGTATAGCTTATTGTAGATGTATGCAGTAGTTTTCGCGCAACTCTTTGTGAGGTTATGTTATACGCAAACATGGCATGTTTAACACTCGAGGTTTGTTTAGCTGTCAGCGATGCAATCAGTAAAAATAACGACCGCGGAGAACCCATTGTTGAAATAACTAATTTCAATTGCCATTTAATTCGTTGATTGACATTTATTTTCGGTTCTAAAATAAAACAAACACATGGTTGGTTGTGACCTGAGAATAAGAAATATGAAAAGTAAATGAAAGAAATTGGAATATAAATTAACGATAGCAATTATTAAAATTATTAAAACTTACTTTTTAATATTTGCTGTTTACGGAAAATTTGTTCATTTTAAATAAAGTTCAAAAAAAACATTAACGTCGTCTGCAATATGCAAGTAGAAGAGTTATCGACACGACGAATCATTGAAACTGTATAGGTTCATATAGTGACAGAGGTGTATGGAAGGTGGCGGCTATATAGGGGTCTGGCAATATTCTACGATATTATATATATCTTATGAATTATTTTTCATTTATGAAATAGTTTTTGACTTAAAGTAAATTCAAAATTGTTGAAAAAGTATATATTTAGTATTTCATCAAAATGGCTTAGCAATTTAGGAGATTGAAAAAATATTTTGCTTTATATTTTAATTACTTCGATATGAATGATTCAATTGAAAAGATTAAAATGAAAGGTATTTTTGTTTGTTTTAACGCTTTTCAGTTTTCGACAACCTTTGGTTGGTCGATTATTTGTTGAAAGTGAAAAATAGTCAAATATAATGAAATAGTAAATTTGAAATGAATTTTTTCGATAGATTAAACTGAAAATGCAAAAATCATGTTATGAGTAAAAATATTAACGTTCATGTTTTATTAATAAATAATCAATAATACACATTTTTCTTTTTTCATTTATTCATCCAGCAGAAATCATGGTTATAAATAAATAAAATATCGTTATATAGTTTTTTTTCAATATTTACTCATCCACGAGGCAAATAAAGAAATCATATTGAATAATTATAAGCAAACAAATATGGTCATTCAATAATATTTGAAAATCTCGACAAATAAACAAGATCAAAATGTAAAGTAAACATATTTTTTGGATATTAAAGTTGCATTGTTGAATTGGAAAAAGTTCTTCTTACAATAAAAGCGTAAACTTGGCAGTACCGCACTTCAAGCATACAAAACGACTATAAAAGTAGACATTTTTGGTGAGAAGAAAGAGAGAGAAAGAGCGATTTTGAGATTTGTAAAATCGAAGAATCGAACGCGGTAGTTCAGATGCAACAGCTTTTAGATTTGAAGATTTTGCGAACGGAATGCAGAAATCCAAATACAATAGCTATATAAGAAGCGTGGTTTCTCTGTGGAATAAAGATGAAAGGCTGAGAAGAGAAGAAAAATGGCAAAGTAGTTTGCAGCGATTGTAGATTAAAATGAATTTGCGTGACTAATAGCATTTAGTTTGAGATAAAGTTGTGTATTAATTTTGGTCTCAGCATCGACACAAACGTTGCTCGCGGAGGAAATAAGCAGCTCAACGTATCTGTGGAGCTTTTTATCTGCAAACAACACTCGTCATAATTTAGTTCGGACTTGCGACTACTTTTTTCTATTGCACAATACTGCATCGAGATAGCCGGCGGAAGAAAAACTTATCATTTGCCAACGACACTCGAGTTGAAATATTATAGAGAAGATAGCGTAATTTAGTCAAAACTTATCTGCTTTTATCGCGAGCGCTTCCAAGATTTTCGCCTCGTGGTAATGTTATGTGAATAATCTTGGCGCGATGCTGCCCTTGCACGAGTATCTTTTTCGTAAGTGACACAATGAGAAAAAGAGGGGACTGTGTTTCAAAGATAAACGACTGACCCTCGCTCTGACCTGCGTTATACTACAGTCAGTTCCGTCACTGACGTGTGCTGCTGATGTACAGACACAAATTGAAGACGTTGCTTTCCTACTTTTCTGCGTCATGATCGTATCAAATGCCTCGCTCTGAGCGAAGCTTTACAAGTCAACAGTCACGTTTTAATTTCAATTTAACGTCCAACAATGCGCTTCTCCGTATTCCTGAGTGTGTTATTTTTCGTTGCTGGATCGTCTTCCGAAGGTTCGTATATTACGCTCGATCGTTAACAAGACAAACCCGAGATGCGAATCGCTGATGTTTTGCAACCGCCTTCATCGGTCATTCTTCTGAACTTGATTTTACCATTTTTCCGCGCGGATGAATTATGAAGATGTGCGCTCTTGTATATTTTCGTGGCTGAAATGTAAAAGTACGCATGCGGCATCAACTTTGCACGATGATTAAAAAGTTCACGTGTTTTGTTTCCTGAACTGGCATGGCATTTAGCAAAACGGATAAAAATTGTCGGCGATATTTTCGGGGGCAAAATATTTGGCAAATGCGCGCGTCATGTGCACGCATTTGTGAATTGCGATGAGAAATCGATGTTTCGCTGTTCAACTACAGTCGATTCATTCATAAACCTAATGTGTTCTGTCCGCGCTAGTAAAAAGTTAATTAGAGATTCAATCTTGTTAATCGCTAATCAATAATTGTTGTTTTAATTATCAGAGATACATGGTTTAAATAATAATTGCCGAATTCATTATCAATGGCCGATGATTCCATTAATGATTACGGAATTAATAATTGATCATGGGATGCATAATTAATAATTCGAGACATAACGTTTTGGTTGAAAAGATTTTTGTTTGCGATTGTTCTGTAAATTTGTCGAGTCGAGGCAGATTCGAAAATGTGCTCACGGCAATTAATTATTTGAACCAACGAAAACGTGGGCTTTCATTTCATTTTGAAGCAGAAATATGAAGATAAAAGCACGAATTTCGACGCATTGTAATCATGAAGATGAAACAAATAGAAAGCTGCAGCAAGTAGTTGTAATTGCTTCTTCTGAAGGATCAATGAATTGCCATTTTTACGTTTATGCAAGCAAATTCAAAATACGACGCAATTAGTTTCAATAGCGAGAATGTTTTGCGTCTAGTTTAATTATGTTTACTAAATGACCCGCAGACAAAATGGATGCTCGCAAAATCGCTTCAAAATGAATAAATATTGAATTTTACTTTTTAAACAGAAAAGACATTTAAACTGTAACTCTGACTTTAATAATGCAGATGACGACAAGAATAAATTGGCTCAAGGAGAAAAACGCTTAGGCGACCAAATTCGAGCCATCATTAAACACTACCAGCAAGATGACCCGATAGGTCTGCCCGGCGCCCCCATACCGGACCCCATGACGGTTCCCGATATGAAGCACCCATTTTCCGTGTATACTATGCACTTCAGAGACATCAAAGTTTACAATCTTTCCAAGTTCCGCATCGAGCATATTAGATCTGAGTTAGCACTCATGCAGGTTCGTGAACAATTTAACACTTTGTATCGCGTAATGTACTTTGTATGTACATTCAGATTTACTCTCTATCTCAATGTACACTCACAAAAATTGTATATTCAAATTCGTTGTTTTCGATCGCCAAACTAATGTACAGTCCAAAGTGTCATTTCAATTGCAATTATGTGTAATAAAATATCACATCGTTATTTATAATTAAAAAAAAGTCATTTCTATTTGCATGTCGTATTGAATAGGTATAATTTGATATGTCCTTTTGATATAATAATTTCTTTCAAATATAATTAAATGAACGAATCATGCATTAGCAATGCTATATAACATACTTTTTTATATAAATATTTGATAAATAATATTTGCATCTGAATTGTAATACTTTTTAATTAAATTTCTTTTGTTTTTATAAATTAACTTTTATCAAATGCGAGTTAATTTATTTTGCATTTGATTGTCGTCATTATTATGATCACACTTTTCAGTTATTATTTTACAGTTTTTTAATTTCTCTTTTAATTATTTTTGTTTATTTACTTATTATAAATACACATTATATTATTTTTCTCAACGCAACTTGTTCTTAATTCAATAGCTCAGTGCAAAATTAAAATGACATCGTTATTTATATACTAATCATATTGAATTCAAACTGATTTTAAAAAAGAAATGTTCAAATATTTATAATAAATGCGACCTAATTATACCAAGAAATTACGTATAAAATTATTACCATTTCGTTTGTTATAATATATAATCTATGGTGTTTAATTAATGTTTTTACAAATTTCACTACGAATAATATTTATCTCACTGATTTTAATATTTAATCACATGTTAATACTTTTCATATCATAAAGAAAATATAATCATAAATAATTATATATGTTAATATGTTGTAATACTAAGATCATAACAAATCAAAGTTAGCCTAGTTATTTACTAGAATGAACAACTGTCAAATAGTTATTAAATAAAAATAATGAGACAAAATATGAAGTAGGAAATGCAAGAGTTATCACACTTAAACTCGAAACGGTCAACCGCTTTCAATAACTTTGAAATTAACTTCGTTTGTGTAATTTTGATTCCAGTAACAACTAGTGGGTTCGAAATTATGTTTTTGGAATTATGATATTCAGTGTTTTGTCATGAAATGTATTTGATTTATTTACGACTTCATAGTAATTCATGTATTTTTTAATCAAATCATTATATATCTTATAAGACTTTCTTTCTGTTTTAAGAATTTTGTTGTATTTCTTAATAAGGCTGTAATTTTGTTGAAACTTTCAAGGTGGCTGTGGCTCTCAGCATAGAAACTTTAAATATTCACGGACTATATACAGCGTCGTCTTGGTTATCGCGATCATCTGGTAACTTTACTGTGGTATTGACCGGCGTGATTGTTCATGGTTTAGCTCGATTGGAAGTTGGAATTGATGGAAAGCTACACGCTCAAGACATAGAAATGGATTTAACGTTCGAAACCATTGATATAGACTTTAAGAACCTTGGATTTTTGGGCTCTGTTTTTCAAGGAGTTATCAATTCAGTTGGAACATTTCTTTTTGATAGCATTAAACCATTCATATTGAAGGAGGTCAATACTAATGTTAGGTAACTTCACCTTTTTTACTGTAAACAATATTATTACTTCAAAACTTTGGATTTCTATATACTGAAACAAATATTGACAGTAAATATTATTTTTTTTTTAATATTTACTAACTTTTGCTTTACTTCTAATTTCTGAGATTCAATTTCAGTACGCAATGTAACGGAAAATGAATTTTTTCGATAATCTATCTTTCATAATGATTTTTGTTCAAAATGAAAAAATCAATAGACAATAGATTTGGCAATTGAATCACATTCCAGGGGACAGGTTGATGCCCAAATATCTCAGATGCCGCAATATTTTCCCAACTCTATTTCTCCTTTCGATATGGCTGTTATCGAGGCCAGGAACTACGTACAGAGTATGGGCTATGGTTCATATCATATAAAAGATTACAGTCAAAGTTTTGGTTTAACCACGGTTTCTTCCACTAATACTTTTGTTAGTGGACTAGCTAGCTTTTACCGGATGGGCAACATTTCGTTAGTGTTGGAAAACGGAAAAGTGAGTATTTTGACGAAGACGAGATATGAGAAGATAGATTTTTAGATACTGTCACACAAAAGAAATCACTTTTGATAAGAAGAACTTTTAGATGAAATATTTCGATGAAACAACGAATTTCCAAAAATAAAATAATTATTATACAGATGAAATAAAATGTAAGCTCAGTCTGCAATTAGAATAAGTTTTTCATATTCATTTTACAAATATAATAGTTATATAAACTATATATTAGTTGTTATTGTTATAAATTCTGTAATTTTATATTAATTATAGATTGAGTAAAATACTGATTAATGAGATGTTATTCATAAATTAATATTTATGAATGCCCTTTTTAACAAATAATAAAGTATTCATTGTAGAGAGACACAAAGAAGACTTTTTTATCATTATGAAAGAAAAGTCATTAATTTTCTATCTACTGATGCGAAATCTTTTATGCTTAATGGCGATTGTTAATTTGAAGCAAACGTAATGAACTTTTGGAAACTAATTGGAACTAAATATCATTAATAAATGATATATTTATTAATAAGTGCCTGCAAAAGCTACTTTGCAAGTACTTTGCGGAGCTTAATTTTCAATTGATTTTAATCTAATTTATGATATTCAATGAGGAATCAAATTTCAAGGACAGAGATAAGGCCTTTTCCAAAATAATATCTGAAGTAATAAAACTAATGTTTCATTTGTACGATTCTGTTTCCATAAAACAGAATTTTATATTGTAAAATGTGAAAAATAAACCCTGAAATGTTTAGTTTTAAATTGTATTTGTGAAAGTTGTAAGTGAATGTGATATGTTTGGGTTTTCAACGTTTGTAATACTATTTTTGAAAAATATGTAGTTTCATTTTATCAAGGAAAATAATTCGATTATCGGAAAACGAAGAACAATCCATTTTTCAATATTCTGTCAAAGAACTTTAATTTTTCTTATTACTTTTTTCTACGTGATATGTTTCAATTTTTTAGGTATATGCAGTTGTTGACGTTGGAACACGACAAATATATGGACAAACTCATTGGGAAGTCAGCGTGATAGGAGGAGTTTTATCAAGAGCTGGCACAGTGTTATTTACTATCGAGTATTTCAGAGTACAAGTTAACCTGAGCCAACCTCTGGACACTCGAAAGCGAGCAACTCTTGAGGAACTTGAATTAGAACTAGGTAACATTCAAACTAGAGTTCATGGTGCTGGAACATTAGACTATGTCATGGAGGCAGCTGTAAACGTCATGCCTAATTTACTAAGGTGCCAAAAGAATTTTATTAATTTTCAACTAAACTAGACTTATGAGTGTAATTCAATATGCTACTTTTCTTTAGGTATCAAATAATGGATGCGTTGGAAGGACCTATAAAACGAAGAATCCAAAGTGAATTGGATAAAATAGACGTGGAAAAACTTATTTACGATAAAATTCCCAAAATAGAGGAACAGGCTAGACTGTTGCGAGGCATGTCTGAAACTGATGAAAATTTACCAGAAGAAGTCAATCCCCCGCCAGAGTACGAAGATCATGGAGAAGTTTCAGATAGTGAAGAAAATCGTGGTCCATCCTAAGCATGTGATTTATTTATTTTCTGTTGTTTTTATTATTTTTTTTTTTTTTTTTTTTTTTTTTTTTTATTTATTATTTTAATTAAAAAATAAAATTATCATACACACCAAGGGTCATTTTTCTGAGTTTACAGTACCTTAAAAAAATAAAAAAAATTTTTAAATATTTTAAACATAAAAAAATATAATAACATGTGTCTAGTTAAGTATAATATATATTTTTTTTAAAAC
>JABFQD010004939.1:0-11214 GCA_022817045.1 Psix sp. ZL-2020
CCATAATAGCTGACACTAGAAGTGTATATATATATATATATATATATATATATGTATATAATGATACTACAAATTTACACTTGTCCGCGAAATGGTTGTACAGAAATGCATCCAAAAAAGTAATAAAAACACATGCCCTTAATGAATAATGTATTTAACGTGAGATCCGTGCTTCTGCAGCGCATTCCAGCGAGTCCGGCACGTTTCTTGTGAAACTTTTGTCCTCGATGGAACGCCATCGATTCAAGTTCAATTTTAATCCGTACTGTTCGCTGCAAAAAATCGAATAAAACAAGATCAAACTATCCGCTCATCTTCCCCCAGATCAAATCTCTTGCAAACCAATATTTTATTATATTTTTCATCGCTTTATTGTACGTAATATCGAATAAATGTTTCATATAAAAATGTAAAAAAAAAAAAGAAATGTCCAATATTTGTTTGTATTTTGATAAAGATTCGGCATTTTTTCCTGTTTAGAGAACTCTATAATTTGAAAATGATTAATCTAAAGTTTTAATGTGTCAAGGTATTTTTTTACACAATTTGCTTACATTATTTTTCACAGTTTGTTAAACAAGAAAATTAAACAAAAGAAAAAACAAAAGGTTCCTCGGGTTCCTATAAAAGCCAACGTCATGCAATTTAGGTGCACTTTGTCACGTCAAACGTTAGATATCTTTGATCCGCCCTGTTTACTGCACCAAAATTGCTCGTCTTCCTAGACAGCACATAGCAAGTTGAAAATTGTCTTAGCAAAAGAGTGATTGCAGTTGCGGCTGCTTGAGTCAGCAATCCCGCTATTCAAAATAAAGTGAATCCGTTCGCAGGACAAAAGCAACATAGAGACCGCGGGATTCTCCAATGCGCATTGTTTTGATGCGCCCGTTCGCTACTATGAACAGCAATGAACTTACAGAGACTCCCACGAATAAGAATAAATGAGTGCCACCAGTATTTAAACGTGTTTAACTTCATCTCGAACGTCTTCCTCTTTTCTTGTGTTACTAGTTTTTTTCTTTTTATAACGAAGGTATTCATACAGTTGTACATCAAATTATGTTTAATATTCTAAATCGTATAAAACGTTGAACTAGAAGAACCTTATTTTACTACTAAAAAATTAAACATACAACTATGAAAAATTATATAATACACTTTATTTTTATTATCTTAATCTTAATTCGAAATCTCGAGGAAATGAATTAGTATTTCGTGATTTTATAAAACGTCTAAAAAATGAAGACTATATAAGTTATTGCCAATAAACTTATTAATTAGTAATTCAAATGTTTATTCTTCAAATAACACTTAACATGGTAGTATATCGTTTATAATATGGTTTAATAGTAAATATAATTTATGATGTCGTTGTTTCCGCGAGACTCGAAATTAACCGCAGTTGGTATAAAAGTTTATGGTCTTGCTTTCCCGTTCGGGATCGAGCATTTCAGCAAGTTCGAATCGTCGCAACTTTGAACAGATACGAACGCTTTCTGTGTGTGTTATATATAATTCTGACTTCTGTGTGCTTGCAGGATTTAGTTGATGGTTAAAAAGTGATCAGCGATTTATGACTCGGGATAAATTAGTTTACAAATATATACCGCAGTGTACACTGACCTACGGTTATGCAAAGCTTGCGTTATTGAAAGTCAGTTTGAGTAGAATTTGTTTCACAATTTATGATTTCGATTAAGTTGGCGATGATAAACGGAAGTGAAAAGCATGTTTTACTGAATGAAAAATATAGCGCAAGATTTGCGAAGGACTTTGATTTGTTTGACGTTGTAGTAAACATTTTAGTAAAACGTTACTTTTTATTAAAAATGCATTAAATTGTGGATGCTCACAGCTGGTGTTACATGAATGATAATTATTGAATATATAAATTAGGTTTACCACACTGAACCGGTAATATAAAATGTAACACATTGCTTACAATGTTTAACAATATAAATATATTAACTATATATTATGTAATATTAAATATTTAATTATAAATAAGTTTTATGACATAAAATATCTTTAGTAATAAAAGTGTAACTTATCCTTATTGAATTTTCAAAGTATATAATTATTACAACCGAAGCTTAAGAAAATTCTTTTTTCAATTGTAAGAATTGTATACAGTTTAGAATATTTGTAATAAAAAATGAATTATTTTTAAATTTAATTATTAATTTCCTATGATAAATATATTCAATTATAACTGATATTGTTTTGAATAATCAGTCATGGAGAGTTAAAACTATTCAACTATAAAACAAAATATTAACGAGTGGTAATAAACTGAACTTAAGTAGCCGCAGGTGACAAAGACAAACGATATTACACTTCTTTCGTGACAAATTAACCGTACAGACATGTATGGCTTCCTACCACTCAGTATTGAAATATAATTGATACCACTGCACGAGTATTATAAATTGGCAAATCTTATACGACCTAACATAACACTTAATTATGCATGCCTATATTTCTTTTACAACAAATACAAAGATAGCATAAATCATTGAATTTAAAATTATTTTTGTCATCCATCCAAATATTAAATAATATAAATTTCTTACATGTATATCACAATAAATGATTTAACGTAACGTTACATTATTATACAATTCTATTAACGCAAGATATCCGAGGTGTAAATCGCGCAAAAACATGCCGGTGATAATACAAGCAATGTTACATATTTGCGTAATAACAATCACATTATCTAGACCTACATATGAACATCGACGAGAAAGAAAAGCCGTGTCATCATTTACAATATCCGGTAAACGAATATATTTGATTGCATATACAAAAAATAACGCTCTTTTGGAACTGCTTTATTTAAACACAAAAAATTGAAATCAAAACTAGTTGTTTCAAATAACAAATTATTACGGCAATCATATTTGATTTATAATTTTTTCATAAAAATAACAGTAAACCATATTAGTTTCCATAAAAAATCAAATTGTTAGTTTCGTATTCAGTGAAACCACAAAATTTATGTAAGTATACATAGTAAAATTAACATAAATACAGAAATATAAAGTTTCATATGTTATTTTCGAAAGAGAGAATTGAAATATTTCCAAACTCCTCGCACATCTGAACTTCCATCTAAAGTTGAAAAGACGTTCTCTGGCAATCGGTCTCTTCTGTTTACAAGCAATCGGTTCGCATGTCAGTTACAGTTATGATTTTGTTCCGACAATTTGCATCACGATCAATTTGTGGCACAGCTAGCAGGTTTCGCGCGACAAGGAGAGAGTGCGTGTTAGGTTTCGCGATGCAGCCGGGTGTCGGGTTCGTATGGTACCGGAGCCACGACGCGTCGCGACCTGAACCGGTCCCAGGTGGCTTCGGAGCTGGTGCTCGAAGCTCAGTTCTGCTTCAGTACTCTTTCGAGCAACACCGCGAACGCGTCGCTCGTCATTCGTGCCGTTATTTTCCATCCTACCAGAAACAGATCCTCGACTTTATCGCACGCTCGACACAGTCTCACCCGGCCTTGCTTGCATTCGCCTTGTACCATCGTATCTCATCATCGAATACCGTAAGGACAAGCTTCACGCGTGTGCCGCTGATTTTTACGTTATTCTATTGGTTTTTATTCTTTTTAAACGCTAATTTCTTTAACATATGTATTTTAAATGATTTTATACATTTTTTGTACGAAACAAAGAATGTGCAAAAAATTTAATTACATTACGTTTTCAGTTAAGTTTTGGAATATAATATTGAGAATTCGTAAAGAATTGGAGAAATTGTGGAAATTAATTCAGCTTATAATCATACAAATTTGTTCTCGATTTTAAACGTTTTTTAGTTATTAACCAATTAAATCAACTGAAAGTAAACACATTTCATATGCAAAAATATTGTATTATCCATTATACATTTTTAATGTAAAAATCTTAAATGTCAAGAAATATGGACTTTTATATGAAAATAAGATATTTAGTATTACAAAGTAATGAAATTGAATTTTTATTCCAATTATAATGCAAATTAACTTCCTAAATGATTTATTTGAAGTGTACTGTAAAAAATCAGTTCCTAATTAAGGAAAAAGTGAAATAATATTAAAAGTTTTGTTAGTTCAGTATTCAAATATTAATTTTTGCGTTTTCATTTTTGTGCTATTTTTTTCTTTATTAATCATCCTTGAAACTTCAGTGGGAAAATAAACATACAACTTTTCTAGTTACAACAATAAACTTTATAAAAAGAAAATATATTACTCTTGTTATTATATCGAGACGAATAGTTTATTTTTAATATAAAACTGTATCACTCTACTAGAAAAAAAATTATTCAAATCAATGTTTTATAACTTATATTGTTTTACACACGTATTGTTAAAATGTAATCTGTAATGCAGCTTGCTGAATATTTTTCAAGTAATCTGAAAATATTTCTTAAATTTACTTATATTTTTTCTATTATTTTTATATTCATTATAACACTTTTTTTTAATTTGTAAAATGAATTTAGCATATTTGAAGATGTCAATTATAGGAAGGTGATCTATAGAAAAAAATCTTATCTTTAAATATAGTTCTATTTTATTTTATATAATTGTTATATTTAAAAGTATTGAAAATGATTCGTACCAATTTATGTATTGTTTAATAATCTAGCATAAATTACCGTTAATTTCGATAACGGAAATATGTAAGTGTCATATTCAATTAATTTATTTGTTAATTAGCCAATGCAATGGTATGTGCAATAAAATTTTTAAATTACAATTCATTTTACATTCTAATGGATGCCGAACTAAAAAGAAATAAATGTGCTAAACGTTATCGTGTCGATCGTGCAGTAATCATTTCAAAAGGAACTCGAAAAACCGTTCCAGTTAACCATTGATAAATGTCGGCTTGGTTAAATCAAATTGACTTGGAGCGATGAACTTGAGTGCACTTTTTGATAATTACAAAGCGTATTTACTTGAGGTAGATGTATACTCCACTATGTTGCATTGAATATTTATTTTCAATGTAAATGATGGAAATCTATGAACATTATTAAATTTTAGTATCTATTAATAACAATCTAAAAAGTACATTCGTTTAAGTTTTTTGAATTTTTCAAATTACACTTAAATAATTACCAATTTAATAAAAAAAATTGTTAAAATCCATAATTTAATAAAATTACTTGAAAATAATGTAAAAAACGCATAAGTTATTAAAGACATATTATAATAATTATAGTAACAAATTTGATGCTGTAATACAACTTAATTTTGAGTTTAAAAAGCGTGGAAAAGGAACTCAAGTTTTTCTTGTTTCTTTCACTCCATTCAATTTGCGTCTGATTAGATTGGAAAAGATCCAAAAGGATTTAACCTAAACGACACTATTTTTTTTGGGTAAGAAAAAAGCGTAATGATGTTGCATGTAGGGAACAGATAGTCACCGATTCGCGATGTCAGGTACGACGACACGTCGCGCCAATTGTAGGTGTACGTGCGCGATAAACTGCGTGTCGGTGTAGCTGGCAGTCGAAGCGACCCGGAGTGGCCCCGGCGTCTTGGAATGTGCCAGCACCCATAGCGATTTGAGCAAATTAACATGTTCGCGCACATGCTTTTACGGGAACTTCGCAACGCGGAACTGAATCGCAAATAAATAGCAGACGCGCCGAGCCATGGACGATTTTACACGTTCGTTATTGTAACTTATTCACATCCAATCAGGCACTTTCGCTTAGTAATCAAAAAGTTCAGCTGAAAAAACATCACGCTGACGCTCAAACGATCCACGTGAACGAAAATATTTTTTGTTTAACTCTTCTGATATGTTATAAAATATATACGAAGATTGCGATTTCAATGAATTCCCGACGAATTGGTTGTTTAAATGATGTATAATTCATCGTGGATAATTTAACAAAATAGCTATTCGCATGTGGGATTTTAACTCGCACGATTGCTTCAGGAACCGAACATGAGGCGATTAACCACGGCCCGGACCTGGCTACAAAAGGCAAAGAAGAGAGGAACTCGATGGAAACAATCCGAGATATGATCGAAAAAGTCGTCGAGGAAATTGTTGGCAGTGTACACGATACTCCGATAGATCGTCTTTACAACCATTTTGCATGTAAGGATCTTTACTACAACTTATTCAAAAATAATACGTCAAATCACCATTTTCGTAGCATGTTTCGCACATCTTCCCATTCATAGAATTCAAACAGATTTTTCAATTTGTTAGATTCTCCCAAAGATTTTCTCTCGCAATTTGTATCGAAAATCGCGAGAATATTTTCTTATGATACAATCAAAAATAGATTCTTTTATTGAAAAATAATTATACGTTTGTTACACGTACAGCGTAGTTACATAAAATAATTAAAAAGAAATGTAAATATCTATGAATTTGAATTTAATTGTAAGTTGAAAATTTCGGCAATTTATATATATATATATGTATATAAGTCAACAGTGGAAGACAGCTTGAAGTATATCAAAACAAGTGTAAATTATGTCATGAGTACCTCGCCGAACTGATTTATCTCCATTATTTTTCACTGTAAATGTTGACTTCAATAATAAACCAAGTAGATGATAAAATTTATCGGTTTATCTGATACGCTTGAAAGTGTCGGTACAAAAGTATCATATGACTTTGTAAATGCATTAGTGCGTGGCGACATCTGATAAAAATGTGTAACCTGGAAATGACGATATCACGTGTCGTCAGCTTCTAAAATGCGTAATACTCCACCTCAAACATTTGGGGAAATTTAAATTGACTGAAAATTGGATCTCCATATCGAAATAACTTTGATTTGAAAATTCGTTAAAAAACATGAACTGAAATTGTGATTGCGTACAACCAGAAAAATCTGTTTAAATTTCCAAGATATCGAAATCAAATGTTCATTTCTAGCTGTTTTTATGACATTAATTTTTATGTAAATACATTTCCTATCTTTCCTTTTAGCTCATATTTGTGCAATTATACAAGTAAAAATTTTATCTATATTCTAACATTATCTTAAACTAACAAATTAACAGATGATGAGTTTTTGGAAAGATACCGCTTGTTAATAACTGAGGCCTTGGTGAAATTATCACAGAATTTACAACAGACGTTTTGCAGTAAGTACTTTGTATAAAATCATTTTACTTGCATAGACGCTACTTTAGAGTTTAAACTAAAATCAATAAAACATTATGCTTTTCAATATCATATTGAGATCAATAGAAATTCTTCATAATTTTGTGCCAAAGACAGAATATCAAAAGCAAATTTATAAAAATAACTTTCAAAAAATCTCATTTCAACTTTAATAAAAAAAGTCTCAGCAGAACAAGAGACTTTTTTGCTTCGAACACTTTTGATTTTTTGATTAAAAAAACTTTGGAAAACTAGTTTTGTTATTACTTGTTTGAAGCAAAATAAATTACAGATATAATTCTGCGATGAAGTAGTCGAGAGCTCGCTAAACGTTAAATAAGAAGGTAATTGCATGGTACACATTTATCCACTGCAAATAAGTTTAATTTCATTTTCTAATAAGGGAATGAATTTAACGATGTAGATGTTAAGTGCATAGGTGGTGAAATGTGAAGTAGTAGTAATAAGATTATCTGACTAACTCAACCAGAAAGCTGTCCATAGTTAAGAGGCGGGCGAGAAAACAGTCATGTGATTCTATGAACTAGAAATTTACACTAAATTAAACATTAAGTCTTCACATATTTAGCTATCATTCGTAATTGAAACGCAGGTTTATTACCCCGTGAAAAGTCATTTTTGCTTTGACCTATTTCATCGTTCATCTTCCGTCAAGCTTTTTCGTTCGCTTTACAGTTTTAATTTATTTTATCCACACAACTTGATACAACTAAACTCCATTAAAAATGATATAACAATTATACGAAAAACTCATCCCGCGTAAACCAGATTTTCACTTTCGATAAATAATTTGCAGAAGCAAGGTTGAAAAAAGTTATTCAATTTGCAACAATTTTCCACTCTCTTAGAAAGCAGTTGATTCTGCGCGTCAATGAAACATGTCTGGGACTCAATCAAATAAAGTCACCTCTCTGCATCTTTCACTCAGCTATCAATTTGAAAACTTCATTTCGACGTATTCTTTTCCTTCGCTTGCTTTATTAGGTCGCGCATACACGCTATAAACAAGTTTTGCAAGCTATTTCTGCTCATTTTTATCCACTTTCGCTAATACGTGATTAGATGCGCGACGTCTTTGCTTCGGATATGAAGTTATGTAAGAGAAACTAGAATCGTAATTGTCGTATATAGCAATTCTCGACGGATAATTTTATTTGCAGTCCATTCAATACATGCAAATCACTTGATCCGCTCAATCTTATACGAAGATCCTGAGAAAATCGCTCCGATACTAATTTGTCTTATGGGTTGTAATTAGCAATTACAGCTGTAATTTCTCAACTTTTGAGTTCATGGCTACAAGCTTTCTGGTATCTTCTATCTTTAGGTACTCCAAGTCGGTTTAATTATTTCGCTACTGTGATCTGATTAAATTTGAATTGTTATTGATTAATATGGCGCGTAGGATAATTTTGATTATGATCCATTGTTATGTGTTGATAAATCATAAGTTATTGTTCGCAAAGAATTCAATCTTTTACGACTCATGATCTTTGAATAAAAATGCTTTGGAAATAAAAAAAGAATAAATTTAAATGTTGGCATATTATAAACTTATCACAAAAATATATCACAATTTAAATTTACGATGCCAAAGAAGAAGTAAAAGAGCTACGATATATATTTCATCCAGTTTAAAAACACGAGAAAAATGAAGGAGACTTAAAAGACTATACTGCAAGATCTTTCTTGTAAATCATTTAAGAAAATTTGACAACCACGTAAAATGTAAAAAATGTGTATTTTATTATAAAGTGAAAAATAAATAATTTCATTATAATTGAAATGTTTAATTGTGTTGTAATGAAGTTTAATAGTTTAATCTAATTGTATAAACAAGTTTGAAGTAAGTCAAATCTTATCAATAATCGATATTTTATGACCCTTTTCTGACGATTGACGCCGCCTCATAAATAGTACTTTTTAACCTACATCAAAGAGTCTTGATCAAAAATTTCAAGCTTTCAATATTTGAAAGAATTTGCCGGACGAGAGGCTCTTAATATCGCATCACTCTTTATTTCTAACTTGGCTTGAAATAGAAGATCAATATACATTTTTTATATCGAATACATTAACTTCCTTCTTTTTTTTCAACCTGCCGAGCGTTATTCTCATGTGACGTTGCCAGAATCGACTCAATTTTTTTGTTCCCAACGTTCAATCTCATAGTGACGATAAACAATGAGATCACTTTTGTACATATTTTCTCATGTTTCTCCACAGCAAGGGCTACAAGAAAAGCAGTCTATACACCTATTTTTCAGATTCTGTGTAACAACAGCATGTAACCTCGAGCTTTAATTTTACGTGACAGATTAAAAAAGCACCAATCTTACTTGTTATTAAAATGCTTCAAGTCAACATTTTATGGCGGCGATTAATCTTGCGATTCTTCGTCTGACAAATGATTCTTAGAATAATTTATATTATCACTATAAAAATATAGTAATTAGTCGTATAATATTCAATGCTGTTTTAAGAACAGATTAATACTATACAATATATATTATTGAATATGGATTTATGTCTTTTTCTAAAAACAGATCAAGTATTTTTAATATTTTGCGCAAGCAATAAATTCTTATTGATCTCATCCGTTTACAAATTTTCACTAAAATATGTATGCGCAAAACTTCGTCAGAAATTTGGATTCAGCACAATGACGTAGCATTGATTTTATTTTCCGCCAAAGTTTCGCGATCCTATAATTCATTTCGCACTCTGTGTTTAAGAAAAGCGAAACATAAAACTCCTTATCTGTCTTGACTACAATAATTTTTCGCTTTTTTTCTTCTGTAGTAACGCAGTTACAAGTACTTTATTAGACATGTAAAGTCTTTTTAAATCTACTGGACGCGTTCCAAAATTCGACTGTAGCTCGTTCGAGCGAAAACGAAATTCTGCGTCGAAACGCCTTGTTTTGCAATACACCAAAATGCGACTTAAGGTTTAGTTTTGGGATTTCGGTCAGAGAAATTTGATTATTTAATCCAACTCGACTAGTCCGTTTCCTCGGTTCATTCGATTTGCTGCGCATTTTTTGCTACAAAGTAACATAGTTGGCCGAAATTCAGAATTTAATGTTGGATGTAAACAACAATTTAGCATTTGGAAACTACTTAGTCGATATCATATGAAACCTCGTATTCCTGAACGTAATAACGCAAAAAAAAGAAAGATGACAAAATTTCATCTTTACGTCATTTTTTTATCAAATGAAAAATGTGTTTTTCTGCAGACTAATTTTGTTGAATGCCCAATTTTTGCCATAGAATCTAGAGAGAGCTTTTTTACAAGTCAGCAAGAGCCAAAATGATGAAAAGCTAGAAACGATCATTCATTACAGTAAAGAGAAAATCTCTATTCAAAGATCGCCGCGATTCGCTCCAGAACATCGATCACTAGTCTCGACAGAAGTTTGACTTTGATAATTGAATGAAGGACTCTATTTATAGGGAGGATGCGGAAGAGCGCGCGAAATTGCACTTATATTTCATAGCTTTCGCACGAGAAGCGGAAACATGGGCCGTAGTATTTCACGAGCGATATCTTGGATCGTAAATGCTTTACGTGGAATGCCATTCAAAAACGAAGTAGTGTTTAGTTATCGCAAGACTGCACACATTGATCCGCGCGGTTTTACCATTTTGCTGTTTTGCACATTTAGATTCCATTTCAATCAGTTTTGTAATTATGAAACGAAATTCGAATATATAACCATTATGAGTTTCTACAAATCATAACGAGTTGACATTTTCAAAGACGTGAAAAAAATGATTTATTGTTTATATTCGAGCAAAAGTGATTTTGATAAGAACTCTATAGGGTATTCTAGAGTCAATTTCAAGTTATGAAGGAACACATGTTTAATCGTTGCCGCAGAAAAATATAGATATACTTTGACAATGGTATATCAAGAGTTTAATTTTAATATTTTTTCTTTTTATATTAAAAATGAATCTCACTTTTTATATTTTATTGTTTAAAAGAATCAGTTAAATATTTCTTTTCGTGAAAGTTTCTTTAAAAGCATTTATATAAATGTATTTCAATTTTAAAC
>JABFQD010004940.1:0-11208 GCA_022817045.1 Psix sp. ZL-2020
AGAATTAATAAAAATGAATTATCTAATAATAACAATAAATCTAATAAAGAGATTTTACTAAAAAACACATAAGGCTTTCTTATTTAATGTTAATCCTCTTTCAGACATTTTATAACATATTTACAATTTCACTTTGGTCTCTGACTCAAATAAATAAAGTTATAAATTATTCTTTATTTTCTATTACAACTTTTTGTAAAAAAAAACAACTTATTTTTTATTTATATCTTTTTCATTTATATTTTCTGTATTTATTCTACATTTCCGATTCAGTTTGAATTATTGTTGAAATAAATACTATGCTTAACATATAAAATAACTTTCCACGAATGAAACCCAAAATTTAATCAGAAATAAGTGAATTTTTCCTATTACTTCGATGTAAGAAATAATAATAATTGAATGATATAAATCAGACGAACAATTGTCTCTTCTCACGTTTATATCTATTAGGTCATTAACACCCTATAATTTAATGCTTATATAAGAATTTTAATCTACTTTGAATGAATGAATAATTAAAAAACGTTGGGCCATTGTTTTTAGCGTTTCTTCACCGAATCGAAACATCATGCGTCGAAGAAAAATTTATTATTCATTTGATGCTTATGGTTATAACATATTGAACAATGAATCATGTTATTCTCAAATGTTTGTCTGATTCATTGTTAATAATTCGTATTTATTTATTTTCCGTACTTTCATGTTGAGTTTTTCAAAAGCAAGAAATAATCCAAAGCTAAAGTTATCTCTGAACGTTTTCAGTGCGTTTTCAACGGAACAATGACAAAGTTGAATATTATATTCCAAACCATACGACAATCTCAATAAATATAGAAGTATTTAGTTAGCGTGGTTAACAAAAAGTTTACATCTAGAGCGAGTGAAAAAAGTTGCACTCGCAAAAATAATTAAGTTCGCGTTAAGGACAGCAAAACAATAACAATTGGACGGTAAAAAATGTTCTTGGAAGCGAGAAAAATGAGTCATATTTTTACAAGTACGTTCTCACTGCGCTACAAAGGCTTCCTGCAATTTGATCTGTTTAATACGTATACGATGAGTAATAATATAAATGGTCCTTTGCATCCGGCAATTATGATTTAATAAATTTGCCAATGCGCGCCAATGATTAATTTATCCCGAGTAGCTCGCGCAAGGATCGACAGAGGAAGATGGAAAACGACCTCGTACAAACCTTTTGATCGATTCCACGATTTGTAATTATTATTTTACGTGACACTTAAACAAATAAATGATTCATGTCGTGACTATCAACTATGATCAAATGCTTGATCAAGCTAAACGACAAAATCAGTTGGACAAAGTAGTTAAATACTTTTTTATTTCCTCAATATGGATCAAGAGTGTTCGTTTAAATACAAATTAAAAACAAGAAAAACTACCTTTGTATTAATAATCGAATTGAAAAGAATGATTATTATTTTAATATTCCATGACATGTCCCGAGATCATATAATCATAGTATATATTTTATTAAACTCCTAATTATTATTGAAAACTCAAAATTAATAATTAATTAAATGTTTGTCAGTGTTAAATATTCATTCCTGCATATGCATTTGCAAACACTACACTTTAAATGCCGCTGCACGGCGCTACCATAGGCACATGACGTAGCGTATATGACATTTCATACACATACAAGTCTATACAATAATTCATGAGAATAAAAAAGTTATGCGATTCCTAATTTACCGGCATTTTCTTCGCGGAGTTATTATGCATAAAAAATCGAAGAAATCGTTGGCTGAAAATGATTTTTTAATGCAATAATTATATTTACATAACATGATTATTACCATTATTATATTCATTTAGAAGGCAAATTGATTGTGTATAAATATTTGAATGCAAAAAAATGTACTTTTTTCGAACGTTAGCGCGCATTTATCAATAATGTAAATCGCTTAGATGAAACTGCAAGAATTACAAGAGCCGTTTTGTGGCAAAGCCTTAAAAGAACGCGAGAAGAAGCCGCTTCATATCATGCGTCAAAAGATAATATGTTCGCTATGTATCGAGAGGTGTAGCCTTCTCTCAGTGAGATTATAAAAACGTCGTTGGATTTCAAGGTCCCTAGTTGACGTGTTACATGCCGCGGACATCGGCGTTTAATTTTAAACAAGAACTGCCTGCATTAGCAAAATTAATATTTACCACTAGTTAGATTGACAAGTGTACTGCGATCGAGCATCGAGACACGTTTTTTGTCCGTGTTCGATGGTTCGTAAACATTCGTGCAACGCTGTCTCAACGTCAACATAAATCTAAGCATCTCTATTTTAAATTCTAAATGACATAAACGTAACAAAATTAACAACATACCTTGAAGAAAAAAAATCTTCTTTACCGTAACATGACAAGTTAAAAATCCGTTTACTGCAAGTACATTGTGTGCAGTGCTAGATGGCAGCACTTGTATTGATTAGTATTAAAAAATTGTGTCAATGTTAATGAAATTGAACAAATATGAAGAAAATAAGCTAGCAATTAAAACTGCAATTAAAATCAGTAAAAACTGTTTTTCCTACGAGATAGTTTATTTTTTACTCGCAGAACTATGTAAAATGCAACGAAGTATTTAAATAGGAAACACTTATCCTACAAAACTCGTCGTGAGATTTTTAGCTACAACAACAATTATTTCTAGCAAGATTTCCCCTCGATTGACCATTGTTTGTTTGATCGACTTGATCTTCGATGATGATTTTGCAACGAGGTTGATGTATCGCGTACGTTTTGTAAAAGTTATCAGTTCATTGTACCCATAACGGAGAGAAACTCAATTGCGAAGAATACTGGGTTGCCCGTTCGACAATTCAAAACACGTAGCAATTTTTACGACCTTGCAGCTATTGTCTGTCCAAGCATCTGCAAAACGATTGATCCCACGTATTGTATTTAGTATGCAAAGCAATCATTCTGTCGCCTCTGGAGTGTTTGTGTATGCAATATTATTCTTCTTATCTTCGTACTAGTTTTACTATAAATTCCAAGTCTTCAAACCAATCAATTTCAACTTCACACAAATTTTCAACTCATTCTTGATTTCACGCACATTTTCATCGAAGAACAAGGGAAATGGGATTTTATAGTTGTTTCAAAATCACTCGAAACGTAAGTATGACTTGTATTAATGTAATGGAAAAAAATCGTATAGTCTACTAACTGTTAATTTAATTTTCAGCTGAAACTGCGACTTTGAAAAAAGAAAAATGATCCTTTTAGAAGTGTACGACAGAATCGAATGTTATATTTATAGGTTATCCATTTTATTTTCTTAGTGTACATATAAAATGAATCCATGTACGCAGTTAAATATGCAGACTACACATTAGCTGCATATCATGAAAGATAAAAAGCGATCGCCAACTGATATGAGGTCATCTCGTTTGTAATGTGATTTGTGATTTGAAGCATGGGCGAGTCGAATTTCTAAAGACCTCTGACTGCGGCGACATGGCGAGTTCGTGCATACGCATGAGTATGACTGACGTTACCGTTAAGAGGAGTTAGTTCCTCGTCGCATCCGCAATGTAACGGGTAGTTGATACACATGCGGTGTTAATTAAGTAAATTCATGCACCGACCCTTTTAGCACGTAGGACCAGCAACAACTTATCTATTCAAGAGTAAAGCCGCACGAACGAGCGTTCGGTTGGACAAACAGTTTCAAAATCCAAATAAAAGGTCACATTTTTATTGGTCTCTAAACAATCGTGTAACTGTGCATTAATGAACTCCGTCGTTCGCAGTTTCCGTTTGGATTACAGTGGACGTATTTTTCTCGCGTAACCGAGTTTAATATTGAACAGGTTTTCTCGTTACAGTAAGCTTATTACATAGTTGCGGCGCATCGATAGAGTGGAGGATTAGATAAAAGAGTGCGACGAAGCGTCTTACAATTGGCGTTCAAGTGGCTATTAATATTCATCAGGTGTACATCCCAGGGAACCTGTATTTGCACTCGAACCTGCTTCTCATCAACCTAATAATTGATTCAAACGTTGCTCGCAATGAAGTAGTTCAAAGTGTTTGGAGTTCAAAAGCTACACGGGCCATCCCAAATTCATAACCAATTGCGTGCGCAGCGGAGGAGTCTTTGTATGGTTTGAATGTTGGGACTCGTGAGTCACTTCGACTGTTCTATTTGTAGAGAAATGAAAATGGATACGCGAGCCAGCGAGGTGGCCAGGTAGCATCCAATGGCACGGCCAAATAACAAGTGAAAGTCCATGAAACTGTATCGGAAGGTGACGGTGCGAGGAGGTTTCGATACGGCGTATCGGGCTGCTTGTAGTTGGAGCGTGTGTATGAATAAAACAGCCTCAGCAGCAGATGAATATATTAATCAAGTAGCAGGCGTCATCGCTTATCGAGCGCAGTGGAAACGTACTTGCGGTACACGCTGACCTCAGTGTATGAGCGAATTATGAAACAGCGATGCAAAATTAACGACCAATCAATCTTCTCTTTCCTTGTGCACGTAAAATGATATTCTCGACGGTTCCATGCCACAAAGGAAACCACCGGAAGTTCCTATTCGAACGACGACTTGTTTCCCTTAATGATAATCTACAAAAAAAGACAAATTATATGGTCGCAGTAAATAACTTTTTCGAATTTGATAAATGACGGTAATTGAAGAACAAGAATCGACTGTTGTAGTTCGAGTAAACGTAATAAGTAATTAAATATCACAGCATATGTTGAATAACGTTGGAAACTGACGCGCGTCATTAAGGATTAATGTAGTAATTTTTTGTATTTATATAGCTGTTAACGGTCAGGTGGGTTCTGAATTGAAATCAGGTCGTGGAACAGATTGGTGCACCTGTCGGCGTCAATCTGTGTCGCAGGTTGCGGAGACAACGAGGGTGTACGTAACGAGCGTGTAAAGGTGCGAAATGTAAATGGAACTTTGGAGTGAAAGGAAGTCTGAAGCAACATAGCGTTCGACGTGTCGACCACAAAAGAATATCGATGGATATTATGATTTGTGGCGAAATAAATATTTCTGTCGTACGCAAATCAAATGGTTTTCATTCACCGTTTGCGGTTAAAAAAGTTTGGCCGCAAAAACAAGACAAATTGAGAACCAATTGGTAACAAGAATGGAAGATCTAAAATAAACAAAAACTAAAGAAACAAGCATTATTGAAAACCATTATAAAAACAGTTAAAAAGTTGGAATAAAGCAAAAACAAAGCGACACTGAATATCAAATGATGTGATTTTCAAGGCCGTTTAATGGAAATCGGTTTTTCAACTTGAGTCAACTTGACATGTGGATCTTAGTAAACAAAGTGTTACTTTTATTATGTTGTCATCATTGATTCCTTGCGCCTACCTGTTAAGTTTCAACGGAAGCAGTACTTCTTCCGGTTCAAACTGACTCCGGCTGAAATTTCACACCCAAGTGTAGGTTTTATGAAATAATCAATATTCATAATTCTTTCCTGAAGTCCACTTTGAAGATATACTTTTAACCAACAAACTACGCACGTCAATATGTATTAAAACTGAGTATCTGTTGAAAGAATTTATCTTAACTCTATTTTCGAACAACATCTTTTGATATTGATTTTTATCAAGTCGCGTTCTCCCTCGATGAGAATTTCCCTCCTGGAGTAAAGAATGGCAATAAAAAACATGCGCTGATTTCGTTACGCTCATTTTATTGCAATTTTCGCTGTGTGATTTCTTAGGTTCACAGTTTGAGAGAGAGACATTCACTTCACGATAAATTTGGACATTGGAATATCCTTTTTTCCAATTTATAAGTCTGTCTTGACGGAACTCGTCAAAATTTTAACGATAATTATTTTGTAGAATTAAGAAAATAACGGTATGATGCGTGCAGATAATTGTAAAATTTAATTTCAAATAGACAAAGCGTAGAACCAACCATGCACAACAATAATTTGACAACTGTTGTAATTGGAAATGAGTATAAAAGTATATTATACATGAACGAAAAACTGAAACTGTTAAGCGTCTGATGAGTTCGCTGATCATCGGCTCAAAAGTGTGGCAGTAAGGTATGAGCGTTACGAGGTATTATTGCTTATTGGAAGTTTCATAAATAAAAAGATGGTTTTAATCTAGAGCCAGATGTTGAGCTGCAGCGAGTTATTAGAAACTTGAAAAAACGAAATCAATCAGAGCAAAAAGACGGATTCTCTTACCATCTCGCCAGAAGTTGTTTGGTTCCAATAATTAGGCAGAGTCTTTCCTCGGCGCGGTTTCCTCGTAGAAGGTTTATACTCTTCACCCCTTTCTTTTGCTTCTTTTTCCATTTTCTTGTCGAGACGGATCTAAATAAGGACCATAAACACACCTCACTTTGCGTTTATATAATCATACATAACTTTAATTTCATTATGTATAATGTTATTTATTTATGTATAATTTCGCATAGTGTTGCAGCTTTCACAGTTACGCCATCTAGTACGTAACAATGAAAACTTGCCAGCTGATATGCAGATGACGCTTTTTTCATAAATTAATATCATTCGAACGTTTTTGATTGATAAATGATTTTTTTACTTATTGAATTATTTTTTTCTTATTAATGGATGATTTGTAACTTTTTTATAACTATATATAAAACATTGAGGTTTTTAACTACTTGTTTCTTGTAATTAGTTATATTAATTTGGTATATTATTATTTGTTTTTTTTTCCTCTTATGACATTTTGTGAGATTATGGTATTATTAAAGGAGAAAAACTGTGTTAGAAATAAACAAAAGCATTATTGAATGTTAAATTAAATTAATGAATGACATTGATTCAAGAAAAATTGTCTGCTGCAACTAATTCGCGACATCTAAGAATGATGTCAAAATTATACAAAATTGTGCAAAATTATACATAATATGTTAAAATTATGAATAATTATAAACAAAGATATCATGGCTTACTCTCTGAATTTGGATAAATGATTTTTTCTCGATTTGGGGTGTGAACGCATTTTTCACTTTTTCTACACAGTGAAATTCACCATAAAATAAGCGAAGAGAAAGTTCACCATCAAAATAAGTGAAATATGCCTATTTTTCACTAATTTCAAGTGTCAATATTCACTTATTCCATGAGCTGGATTATCGACTTCTCGAAAAAGTAAACATTCATTTGCTAACAGTGAAATTTAATTCATTCAAATTGAAAGAGTATGTTTAATTTGGGATTTTTTATTTCTGTTTGTTTTTCTGTTTGTTTGTATTTTGCCATATTTCTGTTTTCTTCTTTCTGAAGATCTAAATTGCTGAATTTTATTTTCATAACCAAGTGTAACTGTATGTATTGTTTAAAACTCAGTTAATACAGAATGAGTAATAAGCGATTATTTAGTAACAACCCTTTTTATGAGCAAATGATTATCTCTCATCGCTAAGGACCTGCGACTACAATGTTTTATGTTCAGAAATATTCAATCACCAATACATTCATTTGATTTTCCACAGTATCATTCTAATTACAATTTAAGTATCGTAATCATGTTTAGCGAAATAACTCAGTTTAGTCATCGCTATGAGTTTATCAAAGAAGACATATTTAATGTCCCCGAGTAAGAATTGGCTGCTAGTGAAAAATGATCTTACAGCAATGAACTCTTTTGGAGTGATGTGTTGTGGCTCTCGGTAACTTTTGGTACGTCGGAGGAAACGGCGCACCGTGTTCTTGACAGTCGCAGCGATGTTCTTGCTGCCGGTAGAGTCGCGTTCCAACGCGTCAACGTCGACACTCCTACGATCTCGGGGCGCCATCGGAGCCACTTTGTGGCCACCTGAGTCCATCGCGCAAATCGCGGTTGTCACTGTGTTCGGCGCTATTTTCACGCTTTTGATGCCCGGCGTTGGTGTTCCAACGTCGAGCGACCGGTCCAATATGAACTTTATATCAACTCCCGGCTTCCTCTGATCCGCCACCCCTTACTGCCAAACGGGGTCCTACCAATGCAAATTTCGCTCACGTAACAACATTTCACACGCCAATCAAATTTCATTGTTGCACAAAGTTAGTGCAAATGATATTGTTTTGTTGCTTATTCACTGTAGAAAAAAAAAGATATACAATATCAGCGAGCCATGGAGAATATTTTGGTCTCGACAAACTTGAATTATTTTTTATTGTAAGAGGATGTCAAAGACAAAATTACCGATATTACAGATTTTCAAAATTAAATGAAAATGATATTTAGATCAAATTTCAGACCATGAATCGATTTTCTCACTTTTTTAACAGTTCTATAAAAGATTCAAATAGATTTATGCATAATTGAAGATTTAAAATATGCGGGCGTTTTTGAAGTAAGAGAAAAATGCCTGCAGTAAAATACGTCAAAATTAGGTTTTATAAAATATAAAATAAGAAACATAATTTACCATGTATAAAAAAAAGGTATAATGCAAATTGAAAAATCTAAACTAACATGAAAATTTGATTTTTTGTAATACAAAATTTAGTTAATGTTTCCAATTTTGTAGGGAAAAATTTAAACAAAATTTCCAATTTTGTGTTTAAAATTTAAACAAGATTCATATGCGAATAAGTTATTCAAAATAATAATTATCAATCATTTATATGTTTAATTGAATTTCAAGTTTATAACATTATTTTATGTACATAATATAAATTATGTGAAATTGAAAATTTAAATTTATGTAAACAAAGAAATATTATAGATTATTTGTGCGTTTAATATTGCTAATCCATTGCCATCGACCTTATGTCAATTTTTTAAAGAAAGCAATGCAAAATAATCAAGTCAAAAATATAATTAGCTAATTTTTTAAGACTTGGAATTTTGTATACTTTAAATTCAATTATTTTTTTACATTTGTCTAGAGTTAGTTACTGAATTTTTCCAACAGTAATCCGGGAATTCAGGTTAAATTTAATGAAAATATTTTTAAGAAATCTTGTTACGTCAACTATTTATAATTTTTTGTAGTATTTCAATATATATCTAACTTTTGTAGTTATTCTTTGAAATGAAGATTTTTGACTGATATTTTTTAGATTCGGGCAATACACAAAAAATATTCAAGAAATACATATATGAGAATTGAATTTAGAAAATATGTGCGTAATTATGTACAGTGAATAAACAAGTTTCCACAATAAGGAATGCGTTGCATTTTGTAAGAAATATGTTTGAATTTCAATTCTTTGCATTTTATGTATGAGAAAAATTATTTTCAGAAAAGAAATTTATGGTATTGCTAAAAAAAACGATATTTGACTTAAAAAGAAAACTTTTGGTAGAAATGATATTTCAGAATAATGTAGATATAAATGGTCTAAATAACTTTTCAAATAACTTCTTGTATCGTGCAAAAATTTTTCATGTACTTGGAAATTATTCGGTTGGTAAGTAAGCGAATATTGCGTAGTTATAAGATTTTTTCACAGACAAAATATTCGATGCTCTACCTTGGAATCTTTTAGCTTGAAATATATAATGTGTTGTATAGATTTATAGAATTACAAAGTCATTCAATAACTTTGCCAAGAAATATCTATATTTTATATCTCAGAATGTTGTAATTTATACAAGAAAAATTCATTGCTGTTTTTCTTTTTGCCATTTTGGATAAAAATGATGACAAATATTTTTATTGCATCCGGCTGATTTTTTTAGTTAAGATCTTACAGAAATAAACACTTTCGTTAAATTTTCTATGTCTGAAATGTTTCTTATTTAACGCTGAATCGTTGTTCATTCAAGTTTGAAAAATGCTTAAAAGAAAGTGAAATTTTCAATCTAAGTGTTCGAAGTTTCCAACTTTAGAGCCAAAATCTTGTCTCAAGATTTTTAAGTTTGCGCATCAACTTTGCCAATAGATCAGAGCAAGTGAAAGTGCAAGTCTTGTTTTCTTCGAAGAATTTTGAAAAACTACTTTGAGATGACCGAAATTGATTACCTCGTGGCAGATGTTGGCTTAAGTGAGACAAATGATAGAAATAAATTAGTCAATTTTACTAGTCGTACGAATTAGTTATTTCCTCAAATTAAAATAATTTAAACCATTAAGATTAAATTTTAAAATAACAATTTGTATATATTATCATTTTATTCAAATATTCTTCATGTCCGTTATATCTTTTTTATGGATAACAAATATATGAAAACTATTAAAAGTGATGAGTCAATAAAAATGTACGTTAAGATATTCACAACAATTATCTCTCTTGTTTAATTTTGAGATGAAGAGGATTCAATCTTTATTCAAAATTTAAAGTTGTTATTGTATTAACATTAGATTTTTTTTCTCTTGAAAAAAGTATAAATATGTTAAAATGTTTGCCTCAGATTTTGTTATTTAAATGGCTCTTTCTGTAAGTCATCACCAGCTGAATTTATACGAACTTTTTTAAAATTCAAAACCATGATGTTAGTTGAACATTCAGTAATAATTACCTCGATATTTTTAAGATATCGTACCTAAATCAAAATTCTGTTTATGACAATTTAAAAACATAAGCAGAACACGATGTTTATAAAAGTTCATCATCGCAACGAAAGTGTAATATTTTCTCATTTAATTATCAAATTCGCTTTTATGAGTTTATTAACATCAAACAGAATATTTTGTCTCTCGAGTTGTCACGAGCCAAATAAGAAGAAAAAGGACAGCGTCATCCAAGATAAAGCAACGAATCATGAGGCCGATCACGAATTCCGGTACCAGTTAGTGCATCTCCGTCGGGAGCTTCAAGTTTGGTTGTTCTCCGTCAGATCCAAATTGCGATTCCGCTTGCTGCGTTTCAAGTGACAGTCATTATAGACGTAAAGATTTGGGTTGATCTTGCGATATTGATTTATCATGTGCAGCGGATCCTGGTTCCGCACGCGAACGCGCCTTTTGTGGATGCGAGTTTCCTCCTTTGCAAGAGATGCGACAGCAGCCGTGCTGGAATGCCGACTGTGATGTAAAGTTGTGTCGTAACCCGGCTTCTTCTTGTTAGCGTCTCCTTTTGGTGCGGCCTTGCCACGGATGTGTAGGAGCTCAGCTGGGAGGAGCCAAGCGAAACTCGCGACTTCTTATCGTCGCACTTTTGATATCACTGCACGTTTTAAACATTTTCTTTGATTATTATTTAACCAAAAAGAGAGAGAGAGAGAGAGAGAGTGCGGGAGAGTGGCACGATCGGAGATCATCAATGGAATATAATT
>JABFQD010004941.1:0-11206 GCA_022817045.1 Psix sp. ZL-2020
AATTAATTTATTGACCGTAAATTTTATTTGTTTAAAAAGAAATTATAGCCATCAAAGATGATATAATCGAAAAATATTTTATTTCTAAAATGATCACTTGTAATGTGACTCCAGGGAATATGTTCCCTCTGGTGGAAACCGAACCCACACCTCCATGTTATCCGGAGATTAAGGAGACAATTTTTTTATACATTGTCTAGTTTTTAAATTTTTAAATATTCGTAAATATGACAAATTCATGAGACACTATATAAGTGAACATTCTGGAAATAAAATATGTTGTCTCTAATTAATAATGATTATGAAATATTCAATTAATCGAATGAGTTGAATGCATTTTATGAAGAAATATTCAAATTGATATTATCTAGAAATTCGAAATAATTATACGTTATATATATCTTACCTCAAATTTGTTATAGTTTAATGGCAGATTTAAGATAATATTTAAATCATATTCATCCGGCTTCGTGATCTTAGTTTTTTTAAAAAAACTTCCGCAGGGTCTAATATCAGGATTACATTTTGCAAAATCTGGATCATTAGATTTTAGTTTTGTTAAAAAATTTTTTTTTATCTAAGGTATAAAATGACATGATATTGAAAATAAATGTTTATGTAAAATAATAAAATTTCAATAACTTGTATACAACCTTTTCCAAAATGGAATTATTAATTTTGCTTGAATCCTGTGATACAGTGATATATTTTCGATTTATTTTATTTATCATACAATCATTAGAAAATTTCTTATTATTAAGAGGATCCATGATTCGTATAATAATATTAGAAATATAAAATTAATTTTTAAAACACGAAAACAGTGCAACACTTCTACTATCACCTCTCAAAGCAAACTGAAAGATAATGAAAAATATGAATATGATTAAAAAGTATTAAATTCTATAGTACATGATATCGGCAACAATGTTGCCAATATTCCACTGAAACTAAACTTTATAGATATACTTATGTAACAGTTCACTAATAATAAACAGAGAATTATACAGACTGAATAAATAAATGTATATAATTATAAATACATAAACATAGACTAACAAAACTAGAAACGTATATTTTAAAGAGTCATTTTTATAACTTGAATCTAAATTTTTAAAAATTTTTTGACATTGAAAACATGTCTAAAAATGCTCCGTTTATTAATAGTATTTGAAGTAATAGAAGGAACTCAAGAAGATTGAAATCAATAAAATAAGTGTGGAAGTAATGTAAATAAAATATGTACATTAAGTTTCTTTGTCCTTTATGAATGTAGAATAATGTTTGAATTCGAATACGTTATTAAAAATGAAACAAATAAAAAAAAATAAATTCAGCGTTATATTGTGCACGTTAAATAATTAATTTATGTATTGTATACATCGATGAGACAATATTCTTTTTTTTTTACATTTTCTGATGTATTTGAAGAGCCAGTTTTCTATTTTGATTGTTATAAGGAATCAAAATTCATTAGTATTTCATAAAAAAATTATTCCGAAAAAAAAATTGCGTTCGAGTTTTTATTTAGTGGTAAATAAAAATCTTAATTTCATTAGTAAGTTTATTGTCCGAATACCAAAATTGTACATAACACCTATACTTTTCATTTTACCAGATGACTAATTTTTAATAGTGTTGATGAGCGAAAGACAAAATTTAGACAGATCAAAAACAAGATGAGATAGTCGCAATATGCATTATAAAGTATTGATTTATTATGTATAAGTTTTATGAAGATTTTAGTGAAATTAAAAAATCACGAGACGATGTTCGTATCTAAATTAATTCAGATAATAAGAAACTTGCTTAAAATACACGTTCAGAATCATCAGGAATAATTAATTTCTCGTATTTTCGCATATAATTATATACAAAATTACCATGTAATGATTTCTCAAGTTTTTCTACAAAGGCCAATTTTGATTTAATTTTTTGACTTTAATTTTGTATGAAGTTTACCAACAAGAAATTCAGTTGTGTCAGTAAATATGTTGAAAACATTTTAGTTTTATTTAAAGTATATTCTTCATACTTTTCCTCATAGAATTACATTTCAACTTAGAGATTTCCTTTGTTGTTTTCCGTTATTTGAGAATTTTAACTAATATGATTTATTAAACTATAAATATTACAATAAACTGTATGAGCTTAGTTTAAAAACATGAATTACAGAAATATAAATATTGCAACAAAATGTTGCAATTGTCAACAAAACAGTTGACACCGTCGTCGAATCTATATAAATAACACATTTGATTTTTAATTGACTCTGGATCTTTGTTGGCAATCTATCTTTCAACCTATTTATCTTGAAAACATTTAGAAAAAATGCACAAATATTGGAAATATTAATTGAAATAGGAAAAAATAATTTTTTAAAACAATCCAAGCTCATATACCATTTTAATAAATATCAGCTGGAAACAAATAATTTTAGTCATAATTGAAAAGTTACTCATGTTCTTAAATCAATTTTTGCTGTGTAAATAGACCATAAAATAAATGTCATGCTTCTTAAATAGCTGAAACTGCGGGAAAGATTTGAAAAATAAACTCGAACCATAAGCCAACCATAGTATATTTAAAAATGATCTTAAATGAAAAAAAATAGATTAACTGATGAATATAGAACCATCAATTCGGTTAAGAAAAAAACAATATCAAAAAATCTTAAAGGTAAGATACGCTCATCATTATCCTAAACATTTATATTTACCTAACAGCAACTGAAGAAAATATTTATTAATTTTATTTTTATGTTGAAGAGTAAAAATTAAAAATATATCGAAGCTTTTGTATCGATTATGCACTTTGTTTAACAACAACATTTAAAATTAAACATGAAATCTATTTTTCATTTCATCCCTGCGAATCATGTAAGACATTGCTTATAATCAAACAATAAAAATTGATTATAAATATTATAAATGTTATAATTAATATCATTTTTAAATTAATACTATTTACTAAATGATAAAAATTAGTAAGACAATAAAAATTATTATTTAAACAGTAAAAATTTCTTTTAGCATTGGGAAAAATTTTGTTTACTATTTTATTTTCGTTACTGTAACTAACAATAAATATTAATATAATATTTCTCTCGTTGTAGTTGGTTGAATAAAAAGCAGGCAGCATATGGCAAAAAAATAATGTACCTTAAAACACAATTATACTTTCTTGTTGCAATAAAGAAAACAACAAAGGCGACCCAAATAGCTAACGTTATATTATATCACATTTTGAAATATAATCAATCTACGTGATTAAATATATTTATAGCCGATGCAAGAACGCAGTATACCAGAATTTACGTGACATCCACGAATTTAAAATTAAATATAAGAAATTTAAATTTCCTTATTTACAACGCCAATTTATCGATGCCCTGAAAAGTCTGGGGATTATAACTAACTTAACAAATGGTTCTTATACGATCTTGCATTGATTTTGATAATAAATCAGTCTTTAAAACCGTCAATCGCAAACTTGTGCATACGGACAATTGACTATTTAAAATAATCACACCAAGTATTTTTTTACTTTATGCACGATGTTGCTTTTACAGAAACTGCCATTAATAAGGTTCTATGTACGAGAAAGTCGAACCTCACATTAATTCGTGAAATTGTACATCATCAAAATCACTTCAATACTTTCATATTAAGCTCGGCGCTAACTTCGTTCGACGTAAATAAATAAGGCCAATTTCTTGATTGTAAAAGATGCAACTTCGTTGATACAAAATGGAATCATTATTTCCCAAGAGAATATTTATACAAGACACATAAGCTCAAATTACTTTATGTATAATATGTACATCAATATGACTATATACAAAGTATAAAAAAGAGATGTTTCGTACAGTCAATCACTGTGGAAGCACAGGTTCACTTTCAGCCCTAACGACATTTTTTGTAAGTATGACGATATTATCTGTACTCCTCGTAATTTTGTTTGATGGTTGTAACATCGTGTCGTTTAAACAAACATTGTTAAGACTGACTGCGCTGTTAGAGAAAATCGCAGTTCCCAGGTTCGGGTCATTCGTGTCTTTCTTCTTTGGCTGGAAGCTCTTTGAGCTCGGTTGTTCATTCTCGGTATTGGCATATGATGTTATAATGTCACAGGCCTTTCCAAGGATTATTATGCTATTAAGAATTCGTAAAGAGACGAGAACAAAGTAAGCGAGCAGTAGAAGAATTATATCAGCGGCCCGAAGAGAAGGTGTTATAGTTGTAACGAGCACACGACCCATAGCGACGCCTAATGGAAGCGGAATGAAACCCATGCGTCGAGCTATCAAATCCGATGGGTCAGAAAATGCTGTTTCTTGACGAGTTTGAGCCATATCATAAGCCAAACTTAGCGTATAGTCACGATAAACAGTTGATCGAAGCTCATTAAAACGAGTTATGAAAGCATGTTTCACCTAAAATTTATCACATAAAGAATTATTCAAAAAATAGTATTTCAATATCTGCTATTATCATACAAAAATAAATTAGCAGAATAACAAATTGTATAAATATTTCATAACTAACAAAGTTTCGTTTGATAATTTTATCTCATTTTATCCCCTTTTTTATCTTTCTTTGCATGTAGCCACAGCCTAAAGTTGTTCAATAAAAAATACAAATTATAAATAATTACCCAATCAACAAGGACTTCTGCAAACAGTAATGAAATGCAGTCAGGAAGAAGTACTGCTAGACGATCTGCACGCCAAGCATATTCTTTCATTGTTTGTAGACTAACCATGAGCAGCAACATTGTTAAATGGAAACGCTCTCTGACATCAGCACATGACAATTGAAACAAATTGTTTTTATCAAATTTTTTGAAGACAGCACCTTTTAATTCTACGAACTGAAAAAACAATGTAATAATTAATCATTTTCAAATTATTATTGACAAAATAATAATAAAAAAAAAATGCATCATGGGTGCATGCTCATAAAACATGCCCCACAGATAAATTTAAAGTTCCAAGATAAAAAAATGATGAAAAATATTGATGGTTCTTATAAAACAAATTATGTTTCAAAATTTTACGTTTAAAATAACAATGGAAAAATTGAAATTGCATTTTCTTTGTAAGGACCGTCGATATAGTGTTAACCTCTCAGCACACATTGTTTATTTTATATTTTTAATGTTACATTTATTTTAAATAATATAATTGGATTTCGTATATTCGCAATCAAGTTTTTGTTATTATCTTATTGTTTCTAATCAAGTTATTAAAAACATTACGTTTAAAATTAAATCCCAATATTGTTAATATATTCTATGAGTGTTAGAAATTTGATAAATATGTATTATTCATAAAAAATTAAAAACTCATATACATCATGCATAGTCTTTTTATTTAACCAGTGCCAGAGAAAAAATATTTTTTCTTTCAAATTATTTCAACAAATAATATGTCAACTTCTCAGTTTTCTTCTCCTTATTTTCATATTAATTAATTAATGAAACCTTCAGATTAATTAATATATCTTAGATAATGAGATATCAATATCAGAATTTAATAGTCTAGTAAAAGTTAATAATATGAAAATCTTCCAATAGATCAATACAGTTATCCGTTTCATTTTACACGAAAACTTTAAGAACAAAAAGAAATATAATAGTAAAGGTTCTACTTACACTGAAACAATGTAAGCTGAGAGTTGATTTCCTTAATATTTCATTACACTTGTATTCAAAATGTCTTGCAACTTTCATTTAAAATATGTCTTACTATATAACATAAATATAAATTATAAAATGAATGAAATAGCCAAAGGAAATTCATAACTACATACAAAATAACTATTGAATGGAAATTAACTTACATTGTTAGACATCATAATTGTGAGAAGAGCTTTGTTACTACTATTTATGGCAACATTTAACGTGGTTGCTTGGAAAAGCACCAATATGCTATGAAGTACTATCATTAGCTTTATTAAGGTGAATATAATAGATATTGAAATAATTAGTATTTGAAACAAAATTAGATATCGGTTCAAGAAATTTCAAAGGATACAGACATAAATAAGAGCAAATAGCAAATGAGGAATAGTTCCAAAATGCTGCGAGCGCCGTGAGTCAAATTTAGATCTGGGCTCAGTCGCGGTCCACAATAAAGCATCTATAATGTCTTGTCCGAAGGCACTAAAAAGTCGATCTCCGACTTCAAGTATATTGAAAAAAATATATAATTTTATGACGGATTGACTCTTGACTAAATGATACATCATAGAAGTATCTACTTTCCAAGTAGCTAACCAGCAGCCTATCACTACAACACCTTTTAATAGGTCACATATTTCAGCAGGTCTTAGCAAAAAATCCTTTTTTCGCTTTACCCTTTTATTTCTGAAAATGAATATGAAGTTTCATTTAAATATAGATAATTATATTTATATGATATATATAATAATTATACATCGTATTTAATAAAAAAAATTACCTGAAAAAATATACCAGAGGCCTTGTAATTACTGCCCATAGAGCCATCACAAACCTTAAAGGCAGAAATGTGTAAACAAATAAAAAAGAATCAGCACACTGGAAATAAAAGTTTAAGATTTATGAGTCATTAATATCAATTTTTTAAACTAAACATTTGTTAAAAAAAAATAATTCGAGTGCTAAAGTGAAGCATATAATTAATTTTGTTCTAGAACTGCCAATTTAATTTGAAATAATTATATAATAGATCATTAGTTATTAAGTGAGATATAAAAATATAATTATTAGTAATTTATTCAAAGTAAATTTTACCGGTTTATTTTTATTCTTATGGATTTGCTGTAAAAAATTATTGCGATATTACGATATTCAATTTAGACATTTCAGAATAAGATTCCGCAGAAAAACATCGGTCAACATTTCATTACGAAAAAGCATTTGAAATAAGTATCGGTCTTTTCAACCGTCGTGCGACCACTAACGTAACTCAAATTGTACCATGATTCAGTAAAAATTATAATTATATTATAATATATATAATTATTATATATAAATATATATTTATATTTTTATTTTTATTACAATTATATATTATCTTATCTTAGTTTCTCAATCAAAACAAAATATTAGTGAAATAATCTTTTAATAATTATTTTTGCATTGTATATGTCTTGAATATGTATTATATTCATTTCTATTCATTATACAGTCATTGTACACAACTTAATAAACAAATAAATACTAAGAATGGCATCGGTCAAAAAAACCGACTTCGACCACTAATGTAATTTTTTTTTCCTCCGACCACTCCTGAGTTAATACAAGCAAAGTCAGATGGCACTAGATAAAAACTGACAAAGTTTATTTCATTAGAAAAAGTAGTTAAACTTTCTAAAATACATTTAAAAACAATATATATATCATTGTACATATTTAAATTCAATTGCCACGAAATTAAGTTTAAAATTAAAATTTAAAATTTTAATTTAAAAATATGAATTTTTAAAAATTATTATAATTACTACTTATTTTTAAAAAAATCATTATTTTTTTATGATACTTAAAAACTTGAAAGAAAATTAAAAATGTCATTATCTTTTTTATTTTACCTTTCTCTTGAATTATAAGATAAACAATAACATTTCCACGCTCCAAGTAATACAATATACTGTTAATACCTATTATCGATATTACATCATTATTTTTTTATCCTTCTATTATTTGTATAAAAAACTTAATTGAAAGACATTACTAATAAACCTCAACTTATCAACACAACAAATAATCTTTTGTTGAGTGCAATGTTTTTCTTTGTTATCAAACATTTAAGAAATAAGTGTTTAATATTGAGCTAATTATGCATTATTTGATCAGACAACTTTTAATCAAATTTATTCAAAGTATGATATGATTGCACATCTCATATAATCTTAAGTTTCACTGATGCAAGGTAAAAAAATCATGTGACTTTCTACTTTCTACCAGTGAAAATAAATCAATCTTCAGTATGAATAAAACTGAAACTTCATTTTTCGATTACATAATTATACAAACTGGTTATACATTGAAACCATTTAATTTCATCAAAGCTTAAGTACAAACCTGCAAAAATCCATAAATCATATATTTTTCTAATTCCCGTGGAATTTTCATGAATGAATAAATCTTTTCCCTTTTAGCGGAAAACCTTTCTTCGTCATTTTCCAATCGGTACCCTCTTGTTAATTCAGTTTTCAGAAACGTGAAAAATGATACATCTGCAAATATACAATTATATCAATATAATACATTTTCCAATATATGAAAAAGTTATTAAAAACACAAGCAAAACATCTCATTAAAGAGATCATATTAAGAAAAAATGATAAAAATTGCATAATTGCTTTATAACGCATAAAAAATATCTTTTTCGCAATTTGTCAATCGCAATATATATACATATAACAAAAAATGACACATCTCGATGTAAAACATCTATAATTAATCACTGGACTTTGATAAACATAACCTGAGTACTGAGATAATGAGATATTTTGACAAAATCAAAAAATTGGATAAATATGTAAATTTGTGTACCTTTGAGTGACTGATAATTTTGACTTGGACGTCGGGTGCCAACATCGACGCTCTCAAAACGCGGGACATGGATGGGCGAAATTTTGTCCGGCTCACGACAGTTGTTGTGTCTCTTTCGAACACCACTGGACCAGGTTTCTTGGCTCGCATCGTCTGTTGCATTTACGTCGTTGCAATTTTCCTTCGACATGATCCTGGGAACCAAGTGCTCACAAAACGTCACGAATAACACGAATCACACATAACCTTGCGGAAACAACTGCTCTTGAGGTGACGAAAAAAATTCATCTAGCACCCGCGACGGTTTCTATTTACTGCTGTTTGTGCTCCGACATGGTGCAGACGCTCGCAACTTTGCGCACATATGAGTTGTTCTGTGCATACACGAGAGCTAGACTACGTATGTGATTCGTACTATCACATTAGCAGTCCACGTGACCACTGAGAGCAATTTAAAATGACTTGTTTATTTTTCCCGCCATTAAACCATTTTTTGCTCATTGATTACATGATTTTTTCTGCGTCGTGATTTGAATTGGTGTAAACATTATTTATATGTATTTTAAATTTTTGAATACCAATACATATTTTGTTGAAAACTAAGAATATCTAAAAAATAATTCATTTTAAGTAATCTTTATGTTACTTAATATGTAAAATCATCCACTTTTTTTAGTTTTGTAAAATGTCATTTTTATTATAAGAAAGGAATAAATTAAAGTAGTGATAGTAGAAATGCATAATTGTGAAAGGATAATATTTTATTTATACAGTATGTAAAATATATACATTAAGAAATCAGTTTTTTTATTTAACGATTATGTAATGTTGTTTTAAATTATAATTTTATTCTAATGTAACGCAACAGTTGATAAAATCACATTTGTGATGAAGTTAACATGTAACGATGTTGTCAGTTCCAGACTTGTGTATTGTCGTCTGCAAAATATAGTTTTGTGTATACGAATATGGCGGCATCCACAAGCGAATCGGTGGATGACCGGAATTCGTGCAAAATTCTAATTGTTGGCGCTGGGATGGCTGGCCTGGCAGCCGCCAATCACTTGATAAAAAACTCCGAACCCGACTTTTTAATCCTAGAGGCCAGTGAAAATATTGGAGGTCGAATACTTGCTACGCACATAGGTAACACCTAACCTCTCGCCATGACACTTCTGCTCCAATTTGACAATCAGTTTAATTATCTTTCTTACAAATGCCTTTAGATGCAACAACAACTGCTTTCAAAAGAAATGCATAGCGATGAAATTTTTGGGTCTTCTTTCAACAATTTTGTTAGCACTGACAAGAAGTTATAAGATGATATGAAGTTTTGTTTATTGTAGGGATTTTATTATGTATACAACTAATTTGAGAAATGTACATTTTAGTTGAATTATTGTTCATTGCTGACATTCACTTCGAATGTTTGTTCTAGTTATGTATGTTTTAGTAGATTTTGAATTCATCTTTTAGATTCGTATCTCTATTTTTTTAGGAAATATTTAATGATTTGTCATTAATTTTGATAATGAATTCAATAGTTTTAATAGAATATGTTTTGCATTCTCAAATTATATATAAGTGAAATGAAATTAAAATGCATATAAACCAGTAAATTGGAAAACTGCTTAATTAAATTAAATTAAAATAATTATTTTACGCAAATTAGACATTTTAAGGAATTTAGAAGTCAATTTATGAGCAAAACTTTGAAAACTACTAAATTTCAAATATGTTTGCATCAGTCACGTGACCACATTGTTGCGAATAGTTTCAAAGGCATGAATATACTTTTTCTTAGCAATTAATAGAAGTCGAGTTTTGATGAAAAACTGACGATTCTGATGAATTTCGCGCTGAGCAAAACTTTGAAAACTACGAAATTTTAAATATGTTTGCATCAGTCACGTGACCACATTGTTGCGAATGGTTTTAGAGGCATGAATATACTTTTTCTTAGCAATTAATAAATCGAGTTTTTCTAAAAAACTGACATTTTTAATGAATTTTGCGCTGAGCAAAACCTTAAAGACTACTAATTTTCAACTGTGTTTGTATCAGTCACGTGACTACATTGTTGCAAATGGTTTCGGAGCCATGAATATACTTTTTTTTAGCAATTAATAGAAGTCGAGTTTTCATAAGAAAATGACATTTTCAATGAACTTTACGCGTAGCAACACTTTGAAGACTACTAATTTTCAACTGCGTTTGCATCAGTCACGTGACTACATTGTTGCAAGTTGTTTTAAAGGCATGAACAAACTTTTTTTCAAGCATTTGATAAAAGTCGAGTTTTCATAAAGAATGACAATTTTAATGAACTTTACGCTTAGCAATACTTTGAAGACTACTAATTTTCAACTGCGTTTGTATCAGTCACGTGACTACATTGTTGCGAACATTTTCAGAGGCAGAATTTTACTTTTGTCTAGCAATTGATGGAAGTCAAGTATTCATAAAAAATGACAATTTTAATAAATTTGACGCTTAGCAAAACCTTAAAAACTTCTAATTTTAAACTGTGTTTGTATGAGTCACGTGACTACATTGTTGCTAACGGTTTCAAAGGCATGAATATACTTTTTCTTAGCAACTAATAGAATTCGAGTTTTCATAAGAAACTGACAATTCTGATGAATTCCGCGCATAGCAAAACTTT
>JABFQD010004942.1:0-11203 GCA_022817045.1 Psix sp. ZL-2020
AAAAAAGAAAAATAAGATTCCCGTTTCTTCCCGCTTATATCGCAGCTAACCTATATATCTACAGGCCGTTCGTTATCCGCCACCTACGACGCGCCCGGTTGCGTGCAGCTCCGCGCCGAGAATAATAGTGATAATAATAATGATAATAATATTAATAATACTGATAATAATGATAAAATAAATATGTGGAAGTTATTTATTATTACATTAAAACGTTTGCAGCGATGTAGTAACGTGACTGTTATAAATACAGTTATTAATGTGTAGTTTTTAAGGTTTTTCTTTGTGCAAAATTCATCGTAATTGTCATTTCCTTATAAAAACTCGACTTCTATCAAATGCTTCAAGACGGTATATTTATGTCATCAAATCCGTTTGCAGCAATGTAGTCACGTGACTAATGAAAAAAGAGTCACAAACTTATTATTTTGTATTGTGCTTAAATTTTATCTCTGTTCCTTATAGTTTATGTGTTATAAATAAATAATTTTGCCTTCGAAGGAACTTTTTTATTTTTCTAAAACCTATTGTTTCGAAATTTTTATTATTTCCTCATCAGATCTAAAAATGTACATCGTAAATCAAAATTCATCTAAAATATCTATATGAACTTACGTATAAAATTACATTTCAAATTTGTTTTAATAATATTACATTTGAATTATCTAAAAATATTACAATTTGAGTTTAAAATAATATAAATTTGAGGTTATAATGTATATTGTACAATGTCTAAACTTACATGTAATCTACTATTTTTATATATTTACAAACAACACATAATTTTTGTAAAAACATTTATAACATATATAATTTTTTATATATTTTTAAAATTATGTTTTCCATGTTTTATGTTGGTTCACATGGTTATTTTTTATATATAGTGTCTGGCACACGGTGAAGTGATTGAAATTAGTTAGTTTTGTTTTGATTCGACTTTGTGTTGAAAACCGGCGCGAAAGTCACTTATATTTTGAATCGAAAAGTCTGTTGATATTATAATTAAGTTGTTGTAAATCTAGATTGGAATTCATAACTTGTTGTTCATGTTTTTAATGTAAGCATTTCGGCTATTTCTCGTTTTGTTGTATTACTTTCATTGTCTAATATACCAACATTGTTAAAGTCAATTTGGTGTGAAATATTATGTTTTAAGTATTCCAAGAATACACGTTCCTTAAAAATAGACGACTTCCATCAAATGCTCCAAAAGGGTATATTAATTCCATTCGAACCCTTTCCAACAATGTAGTAACGTAAAGAATGCGAACACGGTCGAAAATTCGTAGTTCCCAAGGGTTTTCTATGCAAAATATTGATCGTAATTGTCCGTTCTCTATAAAAACTTGACTTTTATCGAATGCTCCAAAACGGTATATTGATGCCATTTGATCCGTTTGGAACAATTTAATCACGTGAATAATGCGAACTCAGGCAGAAATTTGTAGTTTTCAAGGTTTTTCTATGTCGGTATCTTAAAAGAACTCGACTTAAAAAAATGCTCTAAAAGAGTATATTTATGAAATTGAAACCGTTCGCCACAATGTAATTACGTGAGTGATGCGAATACTGTTTAAAATTTGTCTTTTTCATGGTTCTTCCATGCGCAAAAGTCAAAACATTTATATTTTTCTTATAAAAAATTAACTTCTATCAAATGCTCCAGAACAGTATATTCATGCCATTCGAACAGTTTTCAACAATGTCATCACGTGACTGATTCGAACACAGTTAAATATTTGTCTTTTTATGGATCTTCTATGCGCAAATTCACAATATTTATCAATTACTTATCAAATCTTGACTTCAATTGTTAAACAGTGAGAAATTTGTAGTTTTTAGGATTTTGCTATGTCAAAATTCATCACAACGTCGGTTCCTTATAATAACTAGATTTCAAAAAAATGCTCCAAGGCGGTATATTTATGAAATCCGAACCGTTTAAAACAATGTAATCACGGGACTGATGCGAACAGTCGGAAATTAGTCGTGTTTATGGTTTTTTCATGTGCGCAATTTATAACATTTAACAGTTTTTATATATAAAAACTGTTTAAAACTTTATGTATAAAAACTTACAGAAGCTTGACTTCTATCAACTGCTCCAAAACTGTATATTTATACCATTCAAACCGTTCTCAACAATAATGTCACGTCACTTATACATGAATAGTGAAAAATCAGTCGTTTTTATGGTTTTTTTATGCGTAGATTTCATAACACTTATCAGTTTCTTATGAAAACTCAACTTCTAATGAATGCGCCAAAACCGGTATATTCATGAAATGTGAACTGTTTGCAACAATGTTGTAACAGTTATGCGTAATAAATGCTCTAGAAAGGTATTTTTACGCCGTTTGTACCGTTTGCAACAAAGTAGGTTCGTGACTGATTTGAACACAGTCCTTCTATATTTGAAATTCACAATTTTTATCGGTTCCCTATGAGAACTTGACTTCAATCAAAGGCTCCAAAACGAAAAATCCATGCCATTCGAACCGTTTGCAACGATGTTGTCTGGTGACTGATGCGAACACAGTTAAGAATTTGTCATTTTCATGGTTTTTCTATATGCCAAATACACAATATTCATCAGTTTCTTACAAGAACTTGCATTCTATCCAATGGTCCAGAACGATATTTTCATGCCGTTTGTACCGTTTGCATTCATATTGTCACGTGACTGATGCGGACGCAATTAAGAATTTCTAGATTTCAGGGCTTTTGTATGCGCCAAATTTGTAAAATCTAACGGTTTTTATAGAAACGTAACATCAATTAAATGCTTTAGAATGGTATTTTCATTCCGTTCAAACCGTTCGTAACAATTTTGTTACGTGACTGATGCAAAAAGAGTTAGAAATTTGTACTATCTAAGGTTTTTCTATAGTCGAAATTCGAAACATTTAAAAGTTTTTTGATAATAACTAGACTTTTATCGAATGCTCTTAAATAGTAGATTAAAGGCATTCGCACGGTTTGCAATAATGATGACACGGCACTTATACATAAACTTTCAAAAATTAGTCGTTTTTATGGTCCTTCCATGCGCAAAATTCATAACATTTATCAGTTCTCATAAAAACACGACTTTTATCCAATGCTTCAAAATGGTATATTCATGACATTCCAACTGTTTGCAATAATGAAGTCACATGACTGATGAAAACACAGTCAGGAATTTGTAGTTCTCAATGTTTTTCTATGCGGAAAATTCATCATGATTGACAGTTCTTTATAAAAACTCGACTTCCATCAAATGCTCCAAAACGTTACATACGTTCCATTCGAACCGTTTCCAACAATGTAGTAACGTAAATAATGCGAACACGGTCGAAAGTTCGTAGCTTCCAAGTGTTTTCTATGGAAAACCATGGAAGAAAATTCACGAAATTCAGTTTCTCATGAGAACCTGACGTCTATTACATGCTCCAAGACAGTATATTCGCTCCATTCAAACCGTTTACAACAATGCAGTCACGTAACTGATGCAAAAACACTTACAAAGTTGTAGTTCTTGGGTGTTTTCTTGGCATGAAATTTATCATAAATTTCAGTTTCTTATGAAAACTCGACTTCTATCGAATGTAGTAAAACGGTGTGTCCTTGCCATGCGAACGGTTTAAAGTAATAATATCATATTAGTCATACATAAATAGCCTTAACCTGTCGTTTTTAGGTTTCTCTATGCGTAAAATACATAACATTTGTCATTATCTTACAAAAACGCGACGTCTATCAAATGCTCCAGAATACTGTTGCATGCCGTAGAAACTGTTTGCAACAATGTAATCACGTGAAAAATGCGGAAAGAGTAAAAAATCAGTCGATTTTTTGGTTTTTTCATGCGTGAATTTCATAACATTGATCAGTGTTTCATAAAAACGCAACTTCGTATATTTAACGCATTCGATTGGTTGATTGGAATAATGATGACACGTTACTCATACATAAACGTCCAAGAACTATGTTTTTCTTGAGCGGAAATATCGTAATATTTACCAGTTTCCCATAAGAACTTGACTTCTCTTAAATGCTGCAAAACGATGAATTTATGCAATTCAAACCGTTTGTAACAATGTAGTGACGTAACTGATGCAAACACTGTCAAAAATCTGTAGTTTTCCAGGTTTTTCTATGTGCAAAATTCAGCATAATTGTCAGTTTCTTATAAAAACTGAACTTCTAAAAAATGCTTCGATACAACAATATATTGATGAAATTTGAAATGTTTGCAACGATGCATTCACGTGACTGATGCGAAGAATGTCAGAAAATAGTAGAGTTCCTATTTCTTTTATGAACAAGATTTATAACATTCATCGGTATTTTATAAACACTCGACTTCTATTAAATGCTCCAAAACAGTATATCCATGCCATTCGTACCGTTTGCAAGAATGTAGTCACGTAACTAATGCAAAATGAGTAACAAACTTGTCGTGATAGTGATTTTTCTGTGCCCAAAGCAAGTTTTAGTTTATTACAAAAACTCGACTTCTCCCACATGCTCAAAAACTGTATATTTATGTCAATTAAACCGTTGGCAACAATGTACTCACGTGACTGATGCGAAAGGGGTTACAAACTTGTCTTGTTCATAGTTTTGCTATGCGCAAAATTCATAACATCAATCAGTTTATTATAAAAACTAGACTCTCTTCGAATGCTCCATAACGGTATATTCATGCCATTCAAACCGTTAACAACGATAAAGTCACGTCACTGATGCGAAAACAGTTAAGAATTTGTAGTTCCTAATGTTGTTATATGCCCAAAATTCATTATAATTTTGAATTTTTCATAAAATTTGACTTCTAAAAAATGCCTGAAAACCGTATAATTATAAAATTTCAAACGTTTGGAACAATGCAGTCACGCCACTCATGTGAACACATTAAAGAATTTGTAGTTTTTATGGTTCTTCTATGCGCTTAATTCACAATATTTATCAGTTTCTTATGAAAACGCAAATTCTATGTAATGCCAAAATCAGTATATTGATGCGATTTAAACCATTTCCAACAATGTAGTCACGTGAATGATGAAAAAACAGTTGAAAGTTTGTAGTTTTTGAAATTTTTCTATGCAAAAATTACATATAGTTTGGCAATTTCTTATAAAAACTCAGCTTCTGAAATATGTTTAAAACAGTATATTCATGAAATTTGAACCGCATGCACCAATATAGTCACGTAACTAATGCAAGAAAAGTAAAAATGTTTCAATGGTTCTTTTATGATAAAAATTCATAACGTTTATCAGTTTCTTATACAACTTGACTTATATTAAATGCTTCGAAACTGTATAAGCATGCCATTCAAACCGTTTACAACAATGTAGTTACGTGACTCATGCAAACACAGTTACAAGTTTGTTTTTTTCATGGTTCTTGTATGCGCAAAAGTCACAATTTGTATCAATTTTTTATAAGAACTAGATTTAATGTATGCTAACACATTAAAAAAATCATAGCTTCTTCTGTCTCTCTATGCACAAAATTCATTATAATTGTCGGTTTTTTATATAAACTCGACTTTCATCAAATGCTCCAGAACGGTATTCATTCCATTGGAACCCTTTGCTACAATTAAGTCATGTAACTGTTCGAAAACAGTGACAAATTTGTACTCTTTAGGGTTCTTCTATGTGCAAAATTCATCATAATGATCGGTTTCTTATAAAAACTAGACTTCTAAAAATATTACAAAATATGGAGTTCGAACTGTTTGCAACAATGTAGTCTCGTGACTGATGCGGGAAGTGTAAGAAATGAGTCGTTTTTATGGTTTCTAAATGCAATAAATTCATAACATCTCTCAGTTTTTCATCAGATCTTGGCTTGATTTCAAATGCTGCAAAACGATAAATTCATGTTATTCTAACCGTTTGCAGCAATGTATTCACGTGACAGATGTGAAAATAGTTAGAAATTAGTCAAGTTTATGGCTTGTTTATGCGTAAAATTCGAGTCATTTATCAGTTTAATATGAAAACTCGACTTCTATCACATTCTCCAAATCGGTATATTCGTGTCATTCGAACCGTTTGCAACAATGGTATCACGTGATTTATGCAAAAAGAGTTACAAACTCTTCGTGTTCATAATTTTTTTGTGCACCAAATTCAAGTCATTCATCAGTCATGTGACTAATGCGAAAACATTTAAAAATTGTAGTTTTCAAAAATTTTGTATGCGTGAAATTCATTAGAATTTCCGTTTCTTATACGAACTCAACTTCTATCTAATGCATTAAAACAGTATTGTTACGTCCGGAGAAGAAACATTAGCAGTTAGAAAAGTTACTTACGATACATTATGAATTGTGAATTTGGAGTTGGTAAAGAAGATTCCCCGGGCGATAATAAAAGAGAATAATTTATAAATAATCAGGTCTTCACTTATAAATCAGTTTGTTAATTAATATATAGTTAATATGTTCAAGGTGTACAATTTCGTTTAAATATGCTTAATTGGTCGATTAAATTTAGGGTAGATCAGTCGGTAGTAAGCAATGTCCAAAGATCCTTTAATATATCCGGCCGATGATGCTGAGTTGCCTTGTATTTAATTTTTTTGATTAAGAACTTCATGGAATGGTTTATTTTGCGGACAGACGCAGTTTTTTTATCCGATTCGGTTACCCTTGTTTCCATACAAGAACCAGGATTACAAGGAGTGTCGATAAAAGATGAATCGAACGACAGGCTATTCCATTCGCTTAGGGTACTGGTCGGGTATTCTTGCATGAGCTCCAAGATAGTTGGTTCCACTTAATAAGAATTGTATATTTGAAGCAAGAGTAATCAAAAAAAATATTGTTTAGCCACAGAATATTGAAAATGTTTGCATGGCATGTGCACATGATTAATCGCTGGTACTTTGGGTATTCCAATGATCATAGTGTTAAAGAAAAAAGATATTGTGACTCTATGAGACTGATATCTAATAAACAGCAATAGTTATATATGCTTAATTTATCTTGGCAATGAATTTTACATGCCTATCCATGAATATTCGTTGCTAGATGCTCTTAAGGTAATATACCTTCAACTAAGATCATTAGCAGAGCTTTTAATTATTCGTCGTGTGATTGCTTAAATTATTTATTGTAGCAAGGTCTTGGAACGCATGAGTGGAAGAGAGAATTAAAGTTGCGGACGTTGGTACTCGTCACGACACTAGGATGAACTAGAGGTAGCGCGCGCGAGTCAGTTAAGGTTCGGATAGCCGCCAAGTTTAAACGAGAGAAAGAGACCAGGTAAGGTCGGTGTTGTCACTTCACTAAATGTAAACAAACGCGTCAAAAACTAAAGTTAAAATAAAAATAATTCATTGATGATGCTTAATTACATATGATATTAATTGAATTCTGAAGAATATGAGTAAATCAGCATTATCGAGTTGGTTAATGTTGTTGATTATAATATTAAATTTAAGAACTGTAATCAACATTAATTTTCGGTAATACACAATTTATTAACTGGACATTTTCTTTTGAAAGTTAGCATAATCAAATATGATAATTTTCAATGCTTATTTGTCATATTTTGTAAACTCTTAAGTAAACTCTTAAGCCATAAAGTAATTTCTTCAATATTTCAATTTGATTGAAAATTGTTGAATTAATTAAGTCGACAATTAATTAGCAGTTAATTAGGTAAGTAAGTAATTGGTTTTAGAATAAAAAGTCAAATATATCGAATCAATATTAATAATTAGTTAACATATTGATATTAATATAGTAATTATGATTTCTTACTCGGATAAATTAGTTGGTTGTGTATTAGAAGTGTTGAGACCAATGGGTAGATGAAAAACTGGTTGATCAGTTCTTGGCGCTCGGGCACTTAGAAACAGGCGAAATTGTTAGATTTATTAAGTTTGATTGATCTTAAAATAAAAATTCGAATATTTTAAGTAAATATTGATTATTAGTTAACAAATTGATATTAATATAGTAATTATGATTTCTTACTTGTGAAATCAGTTGGTTGTGTATTAAAAGAGTTGAGACCAACTGGTAGATGAAAAAGTGGCTGATTAGTTCTTGGCACTCGGATACTTAGAAAAAGTTCGTATTGTAGACACTATCAAGTGAAATTCGCGTTTTTGACAATATAACTAACCAGGATTAACTCGATACTAGTCGGAATTTAACTGGGAGATTGAACTGATTTTATGATTTTTCGCATCCGTATTTAATGAAAATTTTCAAACAATGTAGTCAAAAAACTGCAGCAGAAAGAGTGATAAATTAGTCGTTCTCATGGTTCTGCTATGCGCAGGAAATAGAATATTTCTGAGTTTCATGAAAAACTGGACTTCTATCATATTCTCAAAAACGGCATATTAATTCCATCAGAACTGTGTGCACTGATGCGAACACAGTTACGAATGGCTAGCTTTTAGGGTCTTTCTAAGCGCAAAATTTATCATAATTGCATGTTTCTTATAAAAAGTCGACTTTTATCAAATGCTCCAAAATGGTATATTCATGCCATTCAAACCGTTTCCAACAATGTAGTCACGTGACTGATGCGAACACAGCTAAAATTTGTCTATTTCTTGGTTCTTCTACCTGCGGAATTTACAATTGTTACCAGTTTCTTATTGAAACTCGAGTTGTATCAAATGCTCCAAAACGAATTATTCATGCCATTCGACCCGTTTGCAACTATGTAGTCACGTGACTAATGCGAACACAGTCAAAAATGGTATGTGTTTATGGTTGTTATATGCGCAGAATTCACATTTTTTAACAGTTTCTTATAAAAACGCTACTTCTATCCAATCATCTACAACGGTATATACATGCAATACGAACCGTTTGCAACAATGTAGTCACGTGACTGTACGAAAACAGAAAGAAATGCATAGTTGTAAGAATTTTTTAATGTGCAAAGTTCATCATAATGGTCGGCTTTTTATAAAAACTCGACATCTAAAAAATGCTGCATAACAGTATATTTATGAAATTGGAACCGTTTGCAACAATGTAGTCACGTGACTGATGCGAACATAGTTCGAAATTTTTCATTTTTATAGTTCTTCTATGCGCAAGATTTAGAATTTTTACCAGTTTCCTATCGATACTTGACTTCAATCAAATGCTCCAGAACGTTATATTCATGTTATTTAAACCGTTTGCAGCAGTATTGTCACGAGACTGATGCGGAAACAGTCTGTCATTACTCGAGTTTATGGTTTTTCTATGAGAAAACTTAATAAGATGTTTCAGTGTATCATAGAAACTCAACTTATATAATGCGCTTTAAAACGGTATATTCTATTCAGACTGTTTTTAACAGTCTAGTCACGTGCGTAATGCGAACACAGTAAGAAATTTATAGTTTTTCGAGTATTTTAATGCACAACATCCATCATAATTGTCAGTTTCTTATAAAAACTCGTCTTTTATCAAATTCTCCAAAACGGTATATGCATGCAACTCGAACGGCTTGCAACAATGTAGTCACGTGCACGATGCGAACACAAGTAAGACCTTTTCGTTTTCATGGTTTTTCTGTGCGCAAAATCCATCATAATTGTCAGGTCTTTGTAAGCACTCGGCTTCTATGAAACACTCCTAAACAGTATATTCCTGCTTTCAACGAACCGATTGCAACAATTTGATCACGTGACTGATGAAGAAATAGTAAAAAATTATTCGTTTCTATGGTTTTACTATGCGTAAATACATAACATTTATGAGTCACTTATAAAAACGGAATTTTTATCAAATGCACCAGAACAATACATTTATGCCATGCGAACGATTTCGAATGATGATGTCATGTCAGTGATACGTAAACTGTAAAAAATGAGCCGTTTTCATGGGTTTTTATGCGTAAACTACAAAACATTTATCATTTTTATGATAAAAATGCGACTTATATCAAATGCTTCAGAAAGGTGTTCTCATGTCTTTAAAACCGTTCGCACCAATAAAGTCACGTGAATGATGAGAAAAGATTCGGAAATTAGGCGAGCTTATGGTTTTTCTATGAGTAAATCAAATATCAATATAATATCAAATGCTCCCAAACAGTATATTCAAGGCATTCGAATGGTTTGCAATAATGATGACACGTCACTCATACATAAACGTCCAAAAACATGTGATTCTTATGGTTTTCTCGCGCAAATATGGTAACATTTATTGGTTTCTTATGAAACATTATTTTTTCTCACATGCTCCAAAGCCGTCTATTCATGAAATTCAAAACGTTTGCAACAATGTTGTCACATGACTGCTGCAAAAAGAGTCACATAGTAGTCGCGTTCATGGCTTTTTTATGCGCAAAATTCACAATCTTTATCAGTTTCATATAAAAACTCCACTTCCAAAAAATGCTTCAAAACAGTATATTCATGCTCTTCGAACTGTTCGCAGCAATGTAGTCACGTGAGAAAAAAGTTTAAAATTTTTAGTTTTTAGGGTTTTCCTATGCGCAAAATTCGCCATAATTGTCAGTTTCTTATAAAAACTCGACTCTCATCTAATGCTCCAAAACGGTATATTCATGGTTTCTTATCAAAAGGCGACTTCTCAGAAATAATCTCAAAACAGTATATTCATGTTATTTAAACCGTTTGCACCAATGTAGTCACGTGAGTGATGCAAAAAGTGTTAGAAATCAGTCAAGTTCATGGCTTTTATATAAGCAAAATTGAAAACATTTATCAGTTTCTTATGAAAACTCGACTTCTATCAAAACTTTCGAAACGGTATAATTATGCCACTCGAACTGTTCGCAACAATGTTGTCACGTGATTAATGCGAACACAGTTGGAAATTTGTAGATTTCAAGGTTTTTCTATGCGCTCTATTTTTCATAATTGTCAGTTCCTCATAAAATTTTGACTCCTACTAAATATTCCAAATTAGTATATTCCAGCCATGCGAACCTTTTGCAACGATGTAGTCACGTGATTGATGCAATTACAGATAAAAATTTGTAGTTTTCAAGGTCTTGCTATGCGCAAAATTTATTATCATTGTCATTTTCTTATAAAAACTTACTTTTATTAAATGCTCCAAAATGGTATATTTATGCCATTCGAACCGTTTGCAACAATGTAGTCACGTGACTAATGCAAAAAGAGTCACAAACTTTTTATTTTAATGTGTTTAATTTTTATCTCTGTTCCTTATAGTTTATGTGTTATAAATAAATAATTTTGCCTTCGAATTTTCTAA
>JABFQD010004943.1:0-11202 GCA_022817045.1 Psix sp. ZL-2020
AGTTATCAAACTCTTGGAAGTAATTAATATGAATTTCAAGCCATTTTTATTAGTGCGTTGCTAATAAATAATAATGAAATGAATTTATTTGATCCATGAAATTATCTATGAAATATGTTGAAACTACCTCCTTAAAAAGAAATGGAAATATGTATGATTTTAGTTGTAATTCACACATGGATAATACAACAAATAATTGTAAAACAGTTCAATATTATACAATCATTTTACTCTGAAAATTCGTACCCTCTATTTCGTTATGTGTTATGCGTATCTAGTCTACATTAAATGCAAAAAGTGCAAAATTCGATTTCACACAACTCGTTAATCATTTAAGATTGATTTTTTTATCTTTTAGGAATCCATTTTGTCATAATTTTCTGTTTATTTAAATATACTGTTCATTTTTGTACAAAAAAGGAACAATGTCAAAAATGTATAAAAATGTGCAAATACATTAGAATCTCTACATTTTATCATGAGTTATTTTTTTAAAAATATTTTCAAAAATGATCAACATGCTCTATAGCATGAAATAAATGTTAATGATAAAAGTGTGCAACAAATCACAAATAATGTATTTTGTAATAAAAATCAGTTAAACTAATTAAAGTCAAATAAAATATTATATAGTCACAAATCGATCAAAAATTTGATTAATCATGAAATATAACCAAAAAATCAATTAAAATGTTAAGCATTATATGCGAGTTTCCGAAAATATCAGAAACTCAAAATTTCAAATAGAAAATGGTAATAATTTTGTCGCGTAACAATTTAATAATATCGAAGAGTATTAATTTATACTGCGATAAAAATTTGTTATCAACAGAATCTATTTTGATTTATCCGTTTAATCAGCCTTGCGAGGTTTGCGTTTGCGCACGTTAGGGCTATTCGGCGAAGCTTTGGTATCCTTATCTTTGTCTCCTTCGGATTTTTCTGATTCACTCCCCTCTTCATCTACTAAATCATCTTTAATGTTTTCAAGTATTTTTTCTTCTTCGGAAATTTTTCCTAATTCCTTTCCAGACGTTGCAGCTTTCTTTTCTTTCTTTTTGGCTTGTGAAATTGTATCTTTAGGTGGATAGATATAGTCGATGATAAATACGCTTATCTGAAATAAAATAAATGTTATGTTTACAATGACGTACATATACACCAAAAATATTAAAATTTACAAAATTTATTCTTTATTCATTTTTCATATTTTAATATGAAACGTTTCATTGAGATTTAAAAAGGTTTAAGTATTTAGGTATTTAAGTCGTTCTAATAAAATATGTACGTATTCAAAATATATATCAAATAATATTTGATGCTCATAAAACATTCACTTAATAAACCTAAATTTTTTTCGATGAATAGCCTTGAATGTAAATAAGGTAAAAAATAGTTTACCACGCCCACGATGGCGCCCACAACAATTGTGGATATAGCGAAGATTAAGTAACTGCCCCAAGTTGGTAGGCCGAAGTCTTCCAATAACTTGTTATGGATACCCTACAAACAATCAATTAAATTAAATTTAAGATTAACATTAAAAAACATCATATCATATAAATAATAAATTACAACAAATCTTCTACTCAAAACTTACCCTCAAAACTAGAGACATGCGGAAAAAGTAACTAACAGTAGACATCATAATTGAAGTAGGACTTTTCCAACTTGGGATCGGATCGACTTTTTTCCACATTTTGTTTGTAACAAAGTGAATCAGTGAATCCTCATCTCTGGGACTTTTGTATTGTCGGAATATTCCATCATGGACACTACAATTTAAATAATTACCATTTTAATATTTGTTTTAACTTTTAAATCATTAAACACAATTTCAATTAAGTTATTAAGTATACTAAAAGAAATATTTTATTATTTTTACTACAACGTAATTTCATGCAGATATTAATATTTTCAAGAATTTTAAGTATCATAAAATTATGTAAGATGATTTAATATGGATGATTCATATGCATGAAATCCATACACGGTATATAGATCATATCGTAAAATGAATAATTGGAATATAGAATTTGTAATAATTATAATAATGACGATATTTACTGGTAAATAGTTGGTAAGGCAGTGACCATGAATCTGCCACTTAATCCTGGTGCATCTGTAACATCTATTTTAGCTACGTCAATGTTCAATGATTTTTTCCTCGCTGCAAGTTGATCCCACACCGGTTCTAAACTTTTGCAAGCTGGACACCATGGCGCATAGCTATAAAATAAACATAAATATAGCAAATATTTGAAATTATTTGAAAAATTATGATTGCAAATAAGTGAATTTTAACTTCATTTTTTTACTATTCAAGCTTTATTTACAGATATAACAATTAATTAAAAAATCATATTACTTCAATTTTTATCAAAATGAATCACAAATATATTTTTCTGGTGAAATTACAATACAAAGGTATTAATTGTGTATATAAATAAGTTTAATTTAATGAATATGATAACGATTATCAGAAAAATTTCTAAGCAAATTAGCTGATAAACATTTGTTCAAATACAGAAAAGTTCGATGTCATTACGTATTATTAAATCATTTATTTTATTAAAAGATACAAAATTGAAATCAATCTTTAAGCTTAATATACAATGACATGCCATTAAAATTTGATTTGAAAATTAATTTTATTTCAATTTAAACAATGTAGCATTATAGGCCAACAATTTTGAATTAGTTTTTAATTGAAAATACATACAAAAAGTTAAATTTATGAAATTCTTTATGGTATACGTTCGTTTGAAAATTATTATATTTCTTTTAAATATGAATTAAATTGTTTTCAAAATCTGACAATTAATTCGTATAATTCAAAGAATAATATATGAAAAGCAAGGTTAGACTGCGCAATTTAACCATGATTCTGAATTTGAAATGTTTGAATAAAAGGAATGTAAAAATTGGATTGAAAAATGTTTGGAAGGCTGTAATAAATGTAACAGAAAACTTACAAAACCACCATCCATTCGCCTGTCAACATGCGTTCCCAATTGTCTTCATTGAGATGGTCAACACCATGTTTCGTTTGTAGCATGCATTCTGACGCGACGATCAGGAACAAAAATAAACAGCAGGATAAAATGTTTCTTTTGTACGACATTGTTGTATCTTGCGGACGAGCGACTCCGCGGAATTCAAAGCATCCGTCTAGCAGAGCTTACGAAATGTATAGAATTATAAAACGCTCGATATGGAAGAGGAACGTGGAAGAACGCGAACAGGCGATGAGCCGGACAGCCGGTGAAAACACGAAACACGCCGGATGCCGTAACGAGTCGATCTAACAAACGCTTCTGCGCATCATGGCGGGTGACAACTAAGTGCCGCGACCAATTTGAATTTAGAATCACGCATCTAACTTCTACAATTTTATTCAATATTCAATTATTTCTTTCACTACTCTCAAATATGCGATATTATTTTGAATATCGCATTCTATTTTTCTATTTATCTATCTAATTTTGAATATTAAACTATTTTTTCTAGTTAGAATTTTGTATTAAAAATGAATGCTTTGCTTTTCCAATAATTTATTTGTGTAATATATGATTATAAATTGATAATGTATTTTATTATTGACATGAATTATAGTAAAAGAGAAATAAAAAATAATATAATAAACCTAATTTATTGCTCTTTGTTTCCCCTGCTTTTGACGCTAGTAGTTGCACCCCTGCGGTTCAACCCCTGCGTATGATTGTTACACCCCTGACTATCCTTGTTGGGAAACTGTCATTCATTAAGTTACTACAATAAGTAGTGTCTCTGTTTATTGTTTTGTAATTGCATAGTTTATATCCAGTTACATACAATTATAACTATTAACATATGTTGAATCAACGAATCCTTAGATTTAAAATTAATTTAAAAAAGTCGGAGTGAATTCATAGAATCACAAAATATAATGACATTGAACAGCCTTTCAGTGAAAACCAGGAGAAATTGTTACAATATCAATTATTATTGTTGATGACAATTATCAAATTGAGGAAAGATAAGTCACCAGTTAAAAAAGGTGAGTAAATACTATCGATTTGAAGCTGAATTTTTTGCAAATATCACGATTAATACAAAATAAATTTCTATTGCGTTCTATTGATCTAACGAAATTGTATTTACTTTGAACGCAACATATATGCAGCGTTTCAGTTAAGTAAATATGTAACAGATTGTCCCCTTGAAAAGCATAATTTAATCATTGGTATTTGAAAAAATGGAACACATGTTCAGAAATACGTAAAAATTGATCGTTTCGTTAAAATCATGTTTACGTCTATAAATGTATTTCGTTAATAAACAACGCAGTTCGATTTCAAAACAGCGAACAAACAAAATACTTTTTCATTGAATTGCTTTTACCCTCATCTCTGCTCTTACAATGAACTGCATCGAAGATTTATCGATTGCTTTATTGCGTCTTTAAGAACCGGCAAAATACTTCGCCACTTCATTTAAGCGTCACGTGACCATTTTTCTTATGCATTCCAGAAATCTTCAAAATGTATCCTAATCTGATGCCAACCGCCATTAGGGATAATTACGACGATGACAATTTAAGTGACATCGATGATGAGGTTTTTATTCGAGACTCCAAATCTGGAATCATACAAATCGATGACGAATCTGCAGACAAGAGACCCCTAATGCCGCCCCGTCGGAGAGGCAAACATTACAACAATATGGATCGTTACTCAATGCCATACAAAGTCCTTGTCGCACCCTTTTGTTACGGAGTTTTGGCTCTACTTATACTTATAGCTCTGATTCTTCTTGGCGTCTTCACCTTCAATGTCATTTTCCCATTGCCTCTCAACCTCATGAGACGCTGGCTTATTAGCAAAAGTGCGACAAATGAGCCTATCATTAGCCAGGTCAACAACAACGAGACTGTGGCTTGCACGTTTCTTACAAACGAGGTCATTTGGACGAAAACTTTCCCCAAATTCGGCGCAGAGGCACCTTTAAGAAAAAATGACGTCAATGCTGACGGGGTGGAGGATGTGATTGTTGGATTCAGCGTTGGTAAAGAACTATTTCAAACTTGAGTTCTCGTTTGCGTTTGTTTGTTTCATTTTCAAATCAGGTAATTGGATTGTTTTGATTTGTCATTTATGCTGATGATTTTCTGTCATTTTCATTTATTTGTCCTTGTTTGTTGTATTTTTTGGATGTCAAAAATCATCATTTTTTATTATACAATACATCTGTGATAGGACTATTCGTTTTAGTCAAATTGTTTCGAGATGAAATGATTTTTATTTGAATATGAAAAGAAGAAATTTCCTTTAATTGTGGTTTAGAAACGTCCAAAAAATGAACTCTTTCATATAAGTAATGCAACAATTATCTTTTCTTTAATAATATGTTTGGCGATTAATATAAATATTCTGAAAAGTTAATATTGCTGAAAATCGACGTTGAATTCGAAATTATACATCTGTGGCAATTCGCAGTACCTAAAAATGTTTCAGTCATAGTTGTCAAACATATATATCTGCTTTATTTATAACTTATTTGTATAAATTAATATTATTAAACCTTGCCAAAACTGTAGATAGAGTTAAAAAAACATACTGAAATTGAGTACACTTTACGATAATTTGATTGACAAAAAATTATTCATTTATTAAATTAGTATTTATCAATATCGTATTATTTATTTGTTTATAAACATACAAAATATTTATTTATAAGGTTATACAGTTATTTTTCGAATAGTCAATATTCAAGCTTAAATATTTAAAGTATAAAAACATTCGATTTCTTTTTTAAATATCCAAAGTTCAAATATATACACCACTTAATTATTTTTGCATTGTTGTTTTAAATGTCTCAAATCTAATGGAGATACTATAATGTCTTTTATTAACGCACTGATTTATCTTTTAAGGTTTAGATTTGCTAGACTTTGTACCAGAGTACGTATGTGAGGCCTATTTCAAGAAACAAACACCTTGTCTTGGAGGCGTCATGGCTCTAAACGGTAAAACTGGAGAAACTCTTTGGATTCATTGGAATGCTCACGCTATTTTCTCAGTCGATTGCGATATAGATCTTACCTTGGATAACGTAAAAGACTGCGTTATATCTGGTCGAGGAGCTATTCTACAAGCCATTAGTGGTCGAGATGGTTCGACCATTTGGGAAATTGAGCAAAATTACTCTCCCGAATTGCTGGATGTATACGATGCCAAGTTCGTGGCAGATCTTGATGGCGACGGAGTGGCAGACGTCGTCGCTTCGCATATTGTGCAAGACGACAAAACTCGTAACAGCAGAATCATCTTGCTCTCTGGAATGACAGGCACTGAAATACGTTCGGTAGATCTGCCGGAATCTGAACAACTGTTTGTAGCTCCGCAAACTTTAGTACAACCTGATGGAGACAATATCTTCATTTTAGCAACGAATAGCAAAAAGAAATCAGGAGGACTTTATATTGTACCGGAGAGTGTGATTTTACGAGGAGAAATGGTAACTAAAATATAAAGATATAATTTGTATATCCTTGTTGTTCTTCAACGTTTGTACTCGGGTTTCTTTTTCTAATGAGTATAATTTACTGAAGTAGTTGTTTATTTCACGTTTATGCTTTTTTTCACTTTCACCATTTCCGGTTCAATATTAAAAGTTAATCAATGCTTTTTTAACATTTTCTAGAAACTACGCAAATTACATCACGGTCCAGGCAAAGGTGTTTCATTACCTCCGATTCTCGCGGATATAACGTCTGATGGTACAGAGGACATAATAGCTGCAATGTTTAGTTCAACGATAATAGCCTATGATGGAATAACGTTTCATCCTATTTGGAACTATTCGGTTCCCAATTCAGAAATTATTAGTATTCCCATACCAGGATACTACAATGACGATGATATTCCTGATTTTATGGTGAAACATCAAATAGGACCTGGTTTTCCTGTGTATTATTATACCAAGGCAACTATTCTCGATGGTAAAACCGGCAAACCACTGTTGGAGCGACCGATGGAGGATACGATGAGTGCTCAGATGTCCGGATTATCTATAACCATTGACGGTTTTGGCAACGACTGGTTCTTGCACTGGTCATCCGATTGTTTGAATCACGAGGGTGCTCGTTCGAAATATCGCTTCGTTGAGGAACAAGATCCAGGCTCTGAAAGTCGAGCGGATCTTTGTAAACTTAGATTCAACTCGACTTTAGTCAGTAAATTTTATGCCATGAGTCAACATGTTGCTCCTCCGGGTCTTCCGGTCTACTCTTCTGAAAATTGGAAAGAAGTAGAGTTTTCGCCTTTTGAGGACCCGCGTGAAGAAGCTGAACGATTTATGCAGCAGGAAGCAGAAAAGCAGATGAAGCAAGAAAACAACGATGAATCTTTGGACACAGCTGATCAGCAGAAAATGAAAGAACAAGGTCACTATTATCCCAGAGGACAGGATTATGAATCGGATGTGAATATGGATGGGAAACCGGGCGAGAAAGATTTTGAAAGTTCCTATAAAATGTATGATAACAACTATGATGATAGTCAGCTTGCGGATAATGTGAACGAAATCAGGTCTCAAAGGAGCAATCGAAGAATCAAGTCAATGGTGAATGAGAATGAAGCTCAACATGATAATCCGGATTTTGGCGAACGGGAACTAAAAGAAAAAAAAGTTCTGCGGAAGAAGAGAGATCTCGAGGAAACTTCTTACTTGGATATGGAATTTGAAAGAGACAACAAGACAAGTGATGATAGAACTGAAAATTCTACGTTTCATGAGTCAACCACCTCAGAAACTACGACTTTAAAAGTACCATTCTTTTTAGATGACGCTAAGCTGGAAATGATCTTTAAAAAGCAATCGATAGGAGAATCGTTTGATAAGGAGTATATTCTGAGATCAAAAAGAGACGTTAAAACTAAACTTATGAAAGGCGTGCAAAGACAACCGCCAACTGGTATTTTATTGCCGCCTTTGAAAAAAGTTGAAGAGGGAAAATCGAAATCAGTCGATTTAGTTTTTACAACTTATTGGTTACCAGCTTCTGAAATACCATTTGTTTTACTACAAGAAGATATAGAGTGCATACAGAATCAAAAGGCACAACTTGTTAATGAGCCAGAAAAAAGCGACGAAGAAAAAATTATGAGTGATTGCTTGGCAAAAAGAGGAATTGATTTTCGGCTGTATCAAGAGGCTTTGGATAAAGAAAATACTAGAATTTCACTTGGTCAAATGACTATTTATCGAGTCTCGATTAAGTGTGGATGTCCTGAGGATATGCTGCCAGGACAGTCTTGTAAAAATATATCGACGACACAGAGTTGGTCTGCTCATTTGGGCGAAGACGGCAATGGATACTTCAAACCTTGGCGGCAACCAAAAAAGCATGATTTTTAATAATATGATAAAATTATTATATTTTAGTTTCTCAATTCTAATCAGTAAAACTAAATAATTAAATCAATTTAATTTAAGATTTACATAATATTTATGTGAATCTAATTTTGATCAATTTAACGGATTTTATCAGTTTCGTGTGTTTATTTGTAATTGTGCCAAGAATTAAAATAACAGTTTTGTTAGCTTCGTAATAATCATTTGAATCATCTTAATAATATAAAATGTAAAGATCAAAAACGTTCATAAATCAAAATGACGTATAAAAATATTAAATACAAAAATTAATTTATTTCCATCGATAACTTATATTTATAAATTAAACTTTTTTTCATAAATATCTTTGTCTAAAATAAATAATTCCAAACATTTTGGAAAGATATAAATAGATTTTAACTATTTTTTGCTAATAATTTGCCAACATTATACAATTATATTGTTATTTTACTGTTACGTTGTTTTATTAAATTCGTGATGTTTTTCTAGAATTTTATAACTTTATTTGAATATTTTTTGTTACATGTTTGTATATCCAAGCATACGCGTATAGCGCTATGAATGATGTATTTTCTGAATATATTTTCTGGAGAAATTTTACATAAGAAATTCTTTTGAGAAGTTGGTGCTATACTTCGCATTATAAGTAAATGAATAATCTAAAAATCATATGCGCATTGAAAATTAAATATATAATATTCATATAACTAACACATCCTTTTAGTTCATGACTTAAGAATTCAATTGATTGAATGAGTCAAAGTATTGTTGTAAATTAAATTATTTTTTTAGTCATTACAAAAGTAATAATTGCGTTAAATTTACACATCTTGCACTAGAAATTTATTTATTTAAACAAAACTCAAACTTTATTTTTGGATAAATTACATTACTTATATAAATTACTTGTTCTTCTAGATAAATATTAAAAATAAAGAGTTCAAGTAATATAAGATTGTATTGAATTTAAATTAATTATTCCGATAAAATGATTTATTTGATTACACATATGTAACAAACGCTGAGGATATTGATAACTATATGAAGCACAATTGATTATATAAAATATATTATACAGAGTTGCCGATTTATCTGCAAACAATGAAATATCAGAAAATTAATGTATCTTATCAAAAAAATATTAATGTGGGACAATTTATTCGTTTGCAATGACACTCATTGATACAAAACTCGCCAATCTCATATCCGACATAGGAGGGAAGAAAGTCACTTCAGAAATCTTGAATAACAATTTATATTTCTTATTGCAAAATATTACATTAGTTTTGCCCGAAAAAATTTTAATGTTTATAGCAAATGGCGTTGCCTCTAAAAAACTATAAAAGTATAGAAACGATTTAATAATTTCAGAAATTTAAAATCAGATCAAAAAACAAAATGTATCAATATTTATTAAATATTTTTTCCATTACATTTAATAACTTGACGCCCCTCCCCCTTCGGCTCGTATTACTTTATTTGTTGAGTGTGATGTGAATAGAAACAATATGCTTAAGAATTTTTCATTTATTATAGACTCTATTGGGGCTAGAAGAAGGGGGGGGGGTGAAGTCAATAATATTTTAATGTTTTCAATTAAATCGGTCACATTCTATATACAATATGAAAACATGTTAATACAATGAATATTTTATATAACAATATATATATATATATTGTACCTTTATTATGTAATTTGTTTAAATCAAAATAGTATATTGCGCAACAATGAAAAAAGCTGTCTTATTTTAACAGGCCTGGGAACTGCTAACGTAATACACGTTTTTTCCGACTCGCGTACGATATTTTGCGTTCAAAGTGAAAAAATGAAATCATAATTGGTAGCCCGCAGGACTACAACTATGATTTTTGAAGGACGTCAAAATGGTTTTATATTTACTATTGATGTGATTTTATTGTAGTAACACAAATTTTAATGTACGGAAAAGACAATGATTGTTTATTTTAATTTTTATACAAATATGATAAAAAATAATCAGTCGAATAATACTTTTTAGTGTTTACGAATATTATAAATTTGTTGTAACTATATAAATTAATAGAATAACTTGTTATATTACATTTGTATTTTAAGAAGGTAAAAATATTGTTTTCACATACATACAACAAAAAGTCATTTTTTAAATCTGTAAGTTGAGACATGAGTTATCATTTTGCAGTGCTTTTAATGAACTAAAAATGCTCTGTTTATTCCGCTAAAACGTACTTTTATTCCCGCAGAGGGGCTTTTGTCCTGCCTTCTAGGTTAAAAAAAATGACGTTTTTTAGTTTAGGTATGTGAAAAAACATTGCATGCGATTTGGGCAAAAGGATAATGATCCGCGACAATTTACTAGTCGCAAATCATTGCTTTTCTCCCTCGTTGCATAATATACCGTACTACCTTACCTATATCACAATATCTTCTACAATGAGATAACATGAATCGTACAAATTTTTACAATGTTTAACAAATTCTAGATCATTAATTTTGAAAATAAATTCAATCATTGATAGGTTCAAATTTGAATAAAACGATAATCAAAACTGTACCCCGATAAAAACTGCATTAAGAATAAGTAAAAAAATAAATCGAAAAGTTTACGGAGTTTAAGAAATTATTTATTTGACATTTTTTCATGATAAAAACAATAAAATTGTATACAAATTTTCACGAGTTTTTTAAGACACGGTGATTCATAAATTGATTGCATTGAACCAATATATAAATAGCAATTATATTTCTAGTCTGGAAAATGGATGCTAAATTATGTTTGTAAATATTGCCTATATGTTAATGTTATT
>JABFQD010004944.1:0-11201 GCA_022817045.1 Psix sp. ZL-2020
AAACAATAAGTATACTAAACTTAGAGTTGTATTAATCTAATCTGGTAAAACAAATTCAGTCAAATTTGATTCGAAACAATTCTACTATACCTGAGTAGTATAAATCAAATCTATCATAAATCTAATAAATACAAACAGTCCAGAATTTAATTTGAATTTCATGAGATCTTCTTTGATCGGAATTAGACTGAATAAAATCTATTTTTTTAGATACATTTGAATCTACAATGTGTGAAACAATTTGAGAAAATAATTTCTCAAGAATAACCTTAGCCATAAAAAAGCTCATATAAACAAATCTACGAATTTTATTCACTTAACTGGTTAAAAAATGTTCAGAAGATGAACAGAATCTTGAAATATATCTTGTTTTAGGTTTATTGGTGCCAAATGATTAATTTTGTAACTTTGTCAAAAACGAAGTTATGGTACATGAAAATATTTAATTTTTGTTTTTGAGCATATTTATAATAAGACAGTATATAAAAGCAAGTTTATAATGTCATGAATAACCATACTTTAAATTTCGTGCACCTTCACAGGTGTTGAGGATTAAAGTTCATTCATTCAGTTATTAGAAATTTAGACTAAAACTCTGCCGCCACAGGTAAAATATATTAACTATATTTTGCTGTTTTCTGGATTTAGTATAAAATAACAAATTTAAGTATAGCATTAAAAAATCTACAAAATATATTAAAATAGCCAGATCAGACTTTTGAACTATATGGTCTGTGTAACAGATGACGCGATTTTCAAAATGATGAGTACTCTAACTATAAATTTCTGATTAATGATATTAATCAAATTGAATTAATTTTTTTATCAGTGCATTAGATTATAAAGGAAACTTCAAATTTTAAAAAATAAATACGTAGTATAATTTTAATGAATACAAACATCAAGTGGTGTTTCATAATAAATTGCTTATTTTTGCAGTAATAGTAGATACATTTTCACTGTTTCATCAACATCATTAGAGTGTGTATTAAACATGCGAAAGTAAGTTGTTGTTTTCTTTTTTTTTTAATTTAATTTAACTTAGGCATAATGAAGTTTGCCCGTTTATGGACATAAACGTCGCAGTACGTGCGCTTCTTAGAATTTGTTTTACACATTCAGGATACCGTTTGTTGTCATGAATCACAATAAATCAATCATTTACTGGAAACAAAAAAAGGATTTCTCATTGATGCGCTTGTCGCGCTATAGGTTGATGCAAATTTTCTTTGTTGTCATAATCAACCTAACTCTTATTCAATTGATGATGTATGCACAATTTCTCGGAAATAAACTCAGTGCATAACGAATAACACAGACTAAGTTGATACGTTTTTTTTGTTTGAATAAATTTAAGTGAAGTTTCTGATAATGCCATTAACTTTATCGCGATTAAACTGTCCTTAAATTAAATATCTGTTTTTTTAACTAAAAAAAACACTTATCTTGCATTGTTTCTATTTAATTATATTAACAAAATCTTCTACGCATAGGAAATCTTGTCTGCTTAATATTGCTCTGCCATACTTTTTTTCAACGCTTCCTTCATTTACTGTAGGCAACACTTTCACTATGGCCACTACAATAAAGTTCCGAGTTTCATATTCGGACAAAATTAATTGAATAGAAAAAAGTTAGTTTTAATTTTGTACTGCGTCGTTGGTCCATTACTCCGATTATGATTATTTTCGATGTTAGCGTACTATTTACGCATTTTGTTGCAAACTGACCACGGTAACAATCAAGCAGCCGCCGCATTATGTCGCAAGTAATCTGACATTGATGCAAAAAACTTAAAAACGATTTCACAAATATATTATTTTCGAAGTAAAATGATTCCATTTGTAAGAAAAATTAACTTTTTTAATACACAAAAATGAAAGATCCACATTTCTTCCACATATTTGCAATTATTATGTGAGTATTTACCATTCATATAAGCATTATTGTAAGCCTAAATTGTTTTGTACCGCAGTCAATCATTCTGTTATATTGATAAGTCATGTTAAAAACATGAATCAAGTATTTTGGAATTATAGGATTTAAAATTGTGGCTATTTCCGGGATGTCACAATGTATTCTTGTCATTGTGGTTTATACGCTATACGTAAATTCTTAGGCACTTGGTCGAGTTAATATTTCTGTTACCTACACATAATACCACACGTTAGTTAATTGCAAATCGTAGGTGGTGCTGTATAAGTTAAGCAAATTATGTATTCCCTAAACATGCATCTTTTATTTCTAATGTTGCTGCAAATAGTTTCATTTTAAACTTACGTAGTTTCCTTCAATTACATAAAGCGATCGTCATTTATCTACTGTTATTTCGATATTCGCATGAAATTTACAAAGACATGTATCGCGATAAGTGATTTTTCATTTAGTTATCCAACATAGCCTAAAATAGAAAATGATAACCAACGTTCTTTACATTCATTTGTACAAAATTTTTGTCATACGTGCATTTAAGCCAAAGATTTACTCCCTCTCGGTAGAAAAACACCGTTTTACTCCCTCTTCTACAGGATTAAATTTGTATTTTTGCTTGCAATTGTAACGTAAAATTTAGTATGCACCATAAGAGCAAATAGTTTTTTGCTCTTTAGGGTAAAATGTCACCCTCGTAGCACTCAAATTATTGAATGTACCGTTTAACTAGAATTTCTTTCTTAATTTTTTTGTAATGAACTCGCGTGCGATATCAAGTGATGATAAAAACGTCTTATCTTATTCATACTGTACCACAATCTGTTTTAAAAAAATTACGATTTACATTATTATTATTGTTATTATTATTATTTATTATATATTTATATAATTATATTTATTATTATTATTGTTATTATTATTATATTATTCTTGTTGTTGAACTTTTTGGATACTTTATCAATTCGACATTGAAGTTATAAACTGAGATTTTTAGCTGGGGTTCGTATTATATTATGGAAGTTGCTTGACATTAAAGCATTACTTTTTTCGTTTTTTTCAATCGAATGTTAGACGTGGCTTTTTTTAAATTTGGAAAAAGACTTTTGACAATATTCAAGTTGTCGCTGCAAGGTTCAATTCTTATCTTTCAACTGCAAATTTCGGTTATGAGTTTTTGATTTCTGTTTTTGAAACGAAAGGGTTGATTCAGCTTAACTTTGTTTCAGCTCATCTATTCGACTTTGTAATCGAAAAACTTTTCTACGTAAATCCGATATATTTTTTGCACTATTCATTGACGCTCTTTGACGATTTAGTAACAGCTAAGTCAACCAAATTACTTTCCTGTTGATCGGAAACACAACCAGCTATTATTAAATTAAGTGGATTAATGATTACGTTCGATAAAACTTGAGGCACAGACTCAAAATTGCGTTAGACTGTTCATTTCATAATAACAGAGATGATGAAAATATGTATTAAAATTCTTTTATTTACTTTATTGAATTTTTTTATGATCAAATTACGTGTATCAATTAATCGAATCTTGAAATTACAATTTAATATTACTGGAAATTGGAAACACTTTTAGCGGCAGTTCGTTTTAAATTTAAAATAATATAATTTTATATTAGGATGATATAGCAATCGAGTTTTGGCCTTATTTTTAATTTACGAATGTCATGATAATGTAACTTAAAGGATTATAAACGAGCTAGATGGTTATCTTCTTTCTACCGTTTCACTCTTATAGCATATCTTTTTTGAAAGAAATATTTTTTAAATCCTTTATCACTGACTCCATTATTACGAAATATAAAAAATGTCACGTTCAGATTGAATTCTATTTGCTATTTGAACATTACAAATTTAATTGTTATCAACAATGTAAATTTAATTTATAAATGTTTCTGAAATAGCTCTAATAGTCCTTCAACAATTTTCGATCAGTATAGTCTGGAAATATATCAATAGTTTTTTGCATTTTTTGCATTTCTAAATAATTTTGTTTCAAACATCTTTTGAAATTGAAATATTATGTTATTGCTCAGTTTTAAGGGTTAAATCTTTAAGTGTATTTACTGTATGAGTATAATTGTACTTAATTCCACATCAGAAAAATACTTCAATAATTAAGATTGTATGAAGAATATATGGCTATTGCTATTTGATAATCACAACTATTAAAAGGTTTTAAGTTTAATGTTTTAGAAAAAAAATTCTTTAACAAAAGTTCACTTGATCATTTATTTGTGAGGTATGACGCGCTTTTCCAATCTGAAGATTCAGAATTATTTAGAAAAATAATATAACAATATTCCAAACAAACTATATTTTATGAAAACAGTTCTATTGTAAATAAAATGAAGAATGTGTAACGTGATGTTATTAAAAATAAAATTATAGAAATAACTGAATAAATTATTTTATTGAAGTAATTTAAACAATTCTTAAGTAGTGTTACATATATAAAACTAATAACCAATATTTTGCATCACATATTTCATCAATAATTATCACATAATTTATTAATGTTAAATAATTAAATATATTTAACTGAATTATATTTTCAAATAATTGAATTAGAAGTCAAAGTAAAGGCTAATCATGTAAAAAATTAACAACTGCCGTGTAATTTGAAATTCAAGCGAATAAATTTTATCGTAAATGTGTGATTTAAATAAAAGTTACTTCAAATTAATTGCGATAATTCCAAAATGTATGAAAACAGAGTTTATATAGAAAAGTTTAAGTAAAAGCTGCAATTAATTTATAAAGGATTTGTTTTCATGAGAATTAATTTTAAAAAAATATGAAAAGGAAGAAATTTCTTATTATTATATACTTAATATATTTTGAAATATGAATAAATATAAAACAGAGCGAAACGTAGTACTAACCACAGAAACTCTGTTTTAAGTAACATGTTACGTGCTATAACATTCGATAACATCTTTCCATAGTAGCGTGGGAAAGAACGAATTTCGACAGACATACAGACAACTTATAGAAGCGTATGTCATCAGTTCCATTTCAAGCACTTAACACCGTAGTTGTGTACATGACATAGCCTTAAGGCTTGCAAATGAGGAAGATAACAATTTCACAAGAACCATCGGTGCATTCCTCACGTTCACGGCTAAATTCTTGGCAATTATGCGACATTCTCGGCGACCAATGTTGAAGAAAGCTTCTTGGTGCTGTAGCAATCCGTAATCGTTGAACGAGTGCGTGCAACTTTTCGCCTGATAACAACCTATAGTTCCAAGACGGATACATATTTTCACCATAATCACTTCTTGGAAATTTTAATATTCATATATTTAGCCACATGATTTTAAATTCGAATTTATACAAGCTTTGTGTGAAACAAAAAACCTATGTGTATATTGATATATTGAATCATTTTTATGAAAACAATATTATGTTATCTTGATAATCTTTTTAAATTGTATAATAACAAACATTTTCTAAGTGCAAGGAGTAACATTATAAAAACCGAGCATTTACTGAGAATGACTTTTAATCCTACTTCATACACAAGAAATACAATTGTCTAGCTGATAATGATTACAAGTTAATAATTATTTCTAAGCACGTTCTGTTACATTCTCAAAATATAGAGTAACATTATAATTATCTTACTTGTAAATAATTTTCCTTTTATAACGCGTAAAATGTTAAAACGCTAAGAACAAACAGTTTATATCTTATGCATTGTTGACATATTTTAGGAAATATTATACGACAGTAAATTCTTCTAATGTATTGATCTTAAAATAATCATAAACAAAATTAAATTAACATTGAGCTTTATAAACCTTTTTTTAATTATATTTAATTATATTTAACTACTAACGTTCCGTCTTCGACATTTATATCTTCAAAACTTATACTACCTCTTTTATTTGATGAACAATTTATATATTCTGTTACAATGATGAAAAAGTGTATGTTAAATGAATTGATTTACCCGATATAAATTATATTTACATGAGATTAGACATCAGATACAGCGATATTGATTAAATCTTAAATCCTTAATACTATTATAATATCAATTTTCAGTTTTATATTATGCGCTACTTATAACATATAAAGCAATATTAAAAATGAGTGATCGTTTCTTTTTAAGACATGCACATTCTTGTACCTGTTACTGACACTTAAGAATAAGATAGTTTATCCATACCTGAAACAGAAAAAAATTATAATTTAGAATCATCTTATCACTGCAGAAATATTTGTTTCAACATTTTTAAAAAACATAAAATAAATTCTTTCTTTCTTGTGAAAAGTGGCATTTTTATTGAATATATCAATATATTATTTCCTTGTTAAAAGAAACTTATACTGTGAATAATTTTTTATGAAGTACGGTAATTATCATTGAAATGATTGGAAAAAACTTAATCCCTCTCGTTAGTATGCAATAAGCATTTTTAAGTCCTATTTAACATATAAATGTGAAAAGACAGTTTCCTTCCGTTTCAAGAAAGAATCAATAGACTTGCATGTGCAGCATACAATAAACTTGAATCATCATAATCCTCATAACAAACCATGATGAATAAAAATTTACAATCTAAAGAATGAATTAAATTTTAATAGTATATCACAAAAAAACATTCAACCCTAATTTCAATATCTATCACGATTTTCAAGTTTAGTAAAAAATAATAAAATTCTTCGATTAAATTTTAAAAATAATTTACTCTAATCAAAGAATAAAACCAAAATCACCAAATAATCTAGAAATCATTTAAAACAATAAATTAAACATAAATTCTTTTTTCCGATGCATTTCTAACAAGAAATGGTCAGTTTCAATAATTCAGTGATTTAGTCAAAATATAGTAAGACATGTAAAATAAATATTTGTATAATTAAATGTAATTTTATTTTTTGTGCAATCGTAAATATACAATGAGAAATTATAAAATAATGAAAGTTAAGAATATTACGAAAATCACAAATATAGCACTAACTAGTTTTTCAATATTGAGTCATTTTTGAAAATATTCAATTTATTTATGAAATGAAAATAATTAATTTTAAAATATAGTTTAAGATAGAAATCTTCTAATCAGTATATGTGTTAAAAGCAATAATGAACAGAATAATGAATAATTAACGAATAATGAAAATACGATACTTCAGTACATGGTTTGAACTTTATTTTACTGGCTGTGATTGGTCATGATATTCCACTCTTTAAAATTCATAAAGGCTGTAAATTAAATCAGCTTAAAAGTGTTAATGTAAGGAAACGTATTTTAGTAGTTAAAAGAAATTTAACGTTGATTATTTACCATATATTTTGAATTAAAAAACGTTTTCAACGCATTTATAACTTTTTGCAAAGAATCCTTTAGCTCTGTTTTATGTTACAAATATGTAAATATTAAATCATTTAATTTAATTACAAACTATAAAAAAGAAAAAATAAAAATCAATTGATTATGGCAAAACAAAAAGTTGTACAAAAATGTAAAAAATGATTGCAGTAATTCAAACTAAAATATAACGACAAATAAATTGTTTTCCTGTCTTTCTTAAGTTTAGCTAGACAAAGTACTCGATGTATGCAAGTTATTTCCGAGTGTACGCCAACTAAGAACGCGCTATCCACGTGGCGTATCTTTCAGAAACAACCAAACTTCTACTACTCGCAAGCATTTACTCGGAACTCCAACTGTAACCCCGAAAATTATTAGCCTACAAATATTTCTCTTGTTGCAAGTGCACTCAGGCTCACCGGTAACCTCAATCACGATCATGTCGCGATATTGTCGAGTTACTTCGAGGCTAGTCGATCCTTATCACCGATAAAGTTTACATCCGTGACGTTTTGCCGAAGCAACGTATCATAATTTCGTAGCGACATTCCATTCAAGATGCAAGTAATTCGACGAAGCACGCGGCCAATATGACATCATAAACTTGGCTTATCGAGGCAACTAACCTGAATAGCAACAATGAGATTTTGGCTTTCGGACACGAGTCGGGCTCTGCGTTCGCGCTTCGTTCGACCATTTTTTTCACCCTCTCCAGTTACCACGTCGCGATTAATGGCTCTTTACTTTGTTCGACCATCAAACTGGCAGTTAGTTTTACGATGCAGCCAATGGTCAAGCGCGATTTGCGACTGTCGATGAAATTACTTATCGGCCAAGAGTTTCCACATTTCCGTTCATTCGTCGTTTAATATGTGATACGATAAGCACCGCTACCGGACGTTAACGGTAGTCTACACTACCAATAAATTTATCCATGTCGCTACTCATTTTGTCTGCGAGGTCTGCGTATTATCACGTTCCAGATTTTTTTTCCCATATGGATCGCCGGTGGATGAATGAATCAGTCAAAATTCACATTTAGATAGGTCATTAGTGAACTGCCCCTTTTATGGAACTAGGTACCAAATTATCGCGTGGGTCGGCAGAAAGAAATAGATTATTGCAAGTAGGTCGCGTTTTATGTGCTTGAAAACAAGTAAGGACATTCGTTTTCAGCTTCATACAAAAAATCTCATTTAAAATGACAACGATTTTCACTAATTTACTACAACGCTACTGTTGAAAAAATAATTACTAAATTTCCATAACTTAGATTGAATCTTTGAATGATAGATTTGTGATCTCATGAATTTACCGTTATAAACTTCTAAATTCAATATGTTCTTCGTTTCATCATACTTATAGCAGAAACTTAAATTATACACTACTTTTTTTGGCTCTACATATATTGAGTTTCTACATACAAAAACTCACAGTTTTTTCTAATTATATTCCTTTTTTTACATTCATACTTTATTCGAATAAACACATCTTCCAAGAACTGAAATATTTGTTAACACGGTTTTATTCCCTTAGAGGATGAAAGTGGCGTCTTGGGATTAAAACTTAGGTTTAGGGAGTAAAAACTGTTTATTCTCGGAATAAAACAAGATCTCATAGTCTAAAAAGATTTAAGGGGAACACAAATTATGTGAACATTTCATAAAAAGTATATATTGACCTAACAAAAAAAATTTCTCCTGGCTAAATGACCATCACTCGACAACATTTCGGACTGCCTAAGGCAACATGACGTTACGTCTTATGTAACAGTATCCCACCCAAGTAACATAACGTACTATACAATAACTTATCACGAAACGTCTTCTTTCTTTTCAGTCAATCTGGATAACTTTAAAAAAAATGTACAAAAAAGTTACTGCAGTAAACATGGAATAATACAGTGAAATATAAGTTTTGTCTATAAATTTAACAAAAAAAAAATTAATTTCTTAGCAGATTTAATCATTTTTACATAATTGAAATAAATGCATATTAATTCACTATTATCACTATGAACTTGACTTTAAGATGTGTTGTGCGTTATTTTGTTTTCTACTCTAAATAGAGTTCATATTTTAATTTAACATTTTCAGTATGTTTCAAGACAACACTTTTAAATGAATAACACTCACTGACATACTTGATATTTATGTAATTCAAATTAATAGTAACTAAAACATGGAAAATAAAGTCTATTTTCACAGCAATTTGAAATTCGACAATAAAATTATCTACATTTTGAGGTTTTTTACATCAAATATATGTTATATTCATTGATTGAACTCAATTTATGCAACGAATGAAGATTCTAAATATTTCTCTTAATTATAAAAATGTGTACCACTACATAATAAAAAATATTTACATTCTAAGCGGGGGATTCCTAACACGATATGAATCTCGTAACTCTGGAGAGCGATACCACAGAAGGGCTCAATACTTATAAATGTAATATTAAGTATAATAGTATATTTTATAATTTATATAATAATTATATAATCTTAAGTTTAAAATGTATAAAACTAAAATTTCATCTTATTTAAGATTTTCCTCCAAACTATTCCACGTGACTTATCAAACATTCTACCTACAAAATTTCATTTAAATGATAAGAATAATAATGATAATAATATAAAACTTAACATTTTTCTGCTAACCAAACTTTATTAATGGAATATACTAAAACTTTGGGAATGAACATAACTTTTTCAAATATAGTCTCTATGAATGTAAACTAATAACATCAAACATATTACCATTAATTTTTATCCTTTCCCATTCAAGTCGTTTTTACATAGCTTCTCGATTAAATTCTGATAAGCATTTGTTTCTCACAAACTCTAAACCAATAAGACTTGAAGATTACAACCACAGTTGCATGCTATTGAACGCTCTTTATCCGTTTGTATGCAAAACTGCGGATATCCGAAACTCACGTTCAGAAGACAAATACAATGAACGAAACGAAAATTCAACTGCAGATGTGAGCATCGTTGAGTTTGAGTGACGTAGTTGCGTGAAGTTAAGTAGTCTGCAATACATGAATAACCGTTTGGAGTTGTTGCGACAGAGATACAAAGCTGTGTGCAGTTTTCCTAATGTCGTTCAAGCACACGAATGATTCGCAACAGTTTTCAACTTTGGCTCATTCTGGGAGACTATCAAGTCATACATTCATTGCCATTTTAACATTCCTCGAACTCAATGTTCGCAATCCTGAACTTATTTTATGTCATTAATTATAAACACTATTGTTGATACAACTCAATTAAAAAGTCGACATTTTATACTCAATAAGTGAAATACAAAACTTAAAAGTTTTACAGCTTTTGTAATCGGACTTGACAATTTATTGGAACCGCTCCTGCTGTCAACAAAGAGAGATGCGATAAAAAGAGCCAAGCAATTTGAGGGACGACAGAGAAAGCGCTGAGGAGGGAGAAAGTTAGCTACCGGCAAACTACCGTAACGGTTAAGTAACTGGAACGAAACATGTTCGCAAATATAAGCGTAATGCAGAAGTTTCGAAGTATCCGCTACGCTGGAAAGTTACAGCCACGAAATTAAACCCTTTTGTCGAAGGATACGACAAAATATTTTCACCTTCCAGATTTCTCCTCGTTTGAAGGAATGGTTGATCAGGTTTAAATAGAAATAACCGGAACGTATTAAAACTGAAGATTAATTACAGTGAATCAAACTCAAAGGAACTTTGTCGTACTTATAATTTAGAAATTTTTAAAATTATCAGCCAATGGAATCTATTGAATTTTTGTGCAATAATTTAGTACGATTTCAGTTTTAAAAAAATATTTTTCGATCATTTGAACTGAAATTATAACAAGAGGGATGGACAATTTCACGTTTAATAATTATTAAATATGAAATTAATAATATGAGTAAATATACAATTTTATCAGATCATGG
>JABFQD010004945.1:0-11200 GCA_022817045.1 Psix sp. ZL-2020
AAATAAAATTTTATTTTTGACAATAATAATAAATTAAAATGTTTAATCAGTTACCATAAAAATAAAATATTTTTGAAAAACAAAAATTCTGTGTAGCAAAAATGCGAATTTATGTGATGATAACCATTAGCAAAAATATCATTCAAACTATTGCCTTATAAAATTTAAAAATCACCTCATAAACTGGTTTGTGAGCCACGACATTAGTAACTGGCGTTGATCCATTGCTTGGTTCTGGTCTTTCAACATTAAATCCATTAATTTTTAATCTCGAAGCGTAATGAGGATAAAATTTAAGCTCTGGATCATTTTCTGTAGTTTCTTCAAATGATTCATGGAACAAAAGCACACCGCCAGGTTTCAAAAGTCGATAATATTCTCTAAGTAAAGGTACCTCATGGAAAAAAGGTAACCTATACCCAGATACAATACAGTTGAAAGAGTCTCCCTGCAATTCGCCTGAAAATAAACAATTCAAATAATACCAAGCAAATAAAAAATTTGAAAATGATTCTGAGAATTGATTTCGCAACCTGACATCACACGTTCTTTAGTGTCGGAGACAAGAGTGCCAGTAGATTCAATAATTTCAAGAATATCTTTCGCTATATCATCGTTAGCAACAGGCACTATTTTGTCTTCTCCGTGGATAAGCAAAACTCGGTCACTTTTGTTTAGATAATCTTCCATTTTAAGCAAAATATTTTCTTGAATATAAACTCAACCGGAACGTTTGAACAGGAAAACGAATATGACTCAACTTTTCTCAATCAAGTCGCGAATTTTCAAGTCATGTTTTAAATACGTCACCTATAGTCATTGTCAGTAGTTTCTATCTCTGTTTATCTTCGTGCAACTGAGCGCGATAACGATTATGCGGAATGTTGATATAAAAAGTCATTGCTCCCTTTTTGAATTGTTTTTGAATTGTCGAAAATGACTTTCTTATCAATTTTATATAATTTGAAAATAAAAAGACACATAATCAACTTTTAATATTATTTTTAAAACATTACCTAAAATATCCATGAGATTTTCAATTAAATCAAAATATTTATTTCAAATTATTGATCCTTTTCTGATTGTAATAATTCAAATTTCATAGTATTCATTTTAATTTATAATAATCTGAATTGTAATGCACATTGAATATAAAAAATGTTTTAATATATTTCAGGTAAGAATAAAACAATAATTGTATAAATTAAATTCATTTTATTATAAAATATTCATTTTACAACCAATTTTCGTGAAAACGAATCCAGCATAAAAGTGATGTATGTAATCAGGTGAGTTTCTAGTCAAATTTGGAGAGTAGGGAAAATCAATATAAAGTGTACCTAAATTTAAAAAGGTAGATACAAAAATCAGTTTCTTTTGAAGTACACCTTCATTGACTAGTCGGCACAGATCCTGCATTATCATATTGATTTTTATTCCTTAATAAATAACCGGCAAGGAAACTTATAGGATCAGGTGGTCGCTCTTTTGCCAAACTCGATAGCGCCTGTAGTAAAATCGGCACAACCGTTTGGTCCAAATATTGTCTCGTTGGAAGCGACTGGATTTCTACTCGTGATTTCTTCGCTGGCACCGCTGTCATTTCCGCGTCATTAATTGCTTCTTCCAAAGATTTCTGTAATGCATTACAACCGGATTTCAATTTAGAATTACATTTTAACTACTTCAATAACAAAAATTCAAAATTATCCCGTATTAAGAATCAAAAAATATGACATAATTTTTCTGTTTCTAACAAAGTGAACATAAATTTGAACTCAACTCTCACCTATTATTTAAAGTTTCAATGACAAATTTTGATTTTCTACTTTGTTTATACTAATAAAATAGATTTTTCATGTATCCTTCCCTTTTATTTCATTATCACAGCTCTTTCTTTGAAAACAAACAAGCAAAACATAATGAAGCGAAAGTAATGCTCGACGTGTCAGTTCGATAGAAAACGGAGCACAACGTTTACGGAAGTTGTTTTATTCGAATTACCTGGGCTGTGTCTGTTAAAACGGAAACGTTGTTTGTCGATTGCGGGGCCACTTGCTCGGTTCTTTCCTCTGCTATGTTATCTAAAATAAAAACAGCATCGTCTTCAGATTAATTAAGGTTATAATCAGAAACACCGGCAAACAAAAAGCTCCTTTTTGTTCCTCTGTGTCAGAACAGGAGGCTAAAAAATCACTCACCTGTGGTCGACGACATTGCTAATCGAAAATATGAAAATATATATACGACTCTAGTTGAAGTTCTATAAAAGATGCCTTTTCACATCAAATCCATTTCTTTAATAACAACTGAACCAAAATGATACATTGAAAGCGCCACCTGTCGACGCTCACGCCAATTTGAAGGTCTCCCACTCGGAACGTCAAATGAGCTATTCGCACAAACTTGTCAAGTGTCAAACTTTAAAGACCAAGTTGTGTGGAGACGGTAATAAGAAAGTGTTATTTTTCCATCGCATTTTGACGCTTTGAACTCAGCAAGATTAAAATAACATTAAAATGTCGAAAAGTTTGAAAGATAAAAACGTGGCTATAAGAAAACAACTTAGAGACAATGCTGTGATGAAATAACCTCGATTCAAATTCCCGTTTGATCAACTAAATTGCCTTGTCAATCGCGCGAGGCGAAATATTAGACTGATCTATGAATTTAAGCATTTTTAATAAAGTCAATTCTAAGGTGAGTTTTTATTGCTAATATAGCAAATTAGTCGTTGTTTAATTTTGTTTTCTTATTAATTATAATTTCTTTATTTGTATTAATTGTTTGGGTTTACATTTAGTTCTGTTAGGTTGTTACATGTGGAAGTGAAAAAAATGATTACTATTTATTAATTAGTGTTGTTTCGTTTAATTATTCTCATCGTTGATAAGTATATTTTTTATGAAACCATTATCGCTGTAAATACGTTTCAATTTGTATCAGAATTTACATTATTTTGTTATTATTAATTTTGCATTACACTGATCTATTAAAATTAGAATCAAATGAAGACATGAGATATAATAGTTTTTTCGAGGAAGTTATTAGTTAAATTACTTTTTTATAATGAATAATTTATGTTGATATTAGAACAAACATTTATATTATCTACTGAATATATCTAATGAATTGATATATCAAATTCATTATTTAATATTACAACAAAATAATAAAAATAACATTTTTGTGGCTGAAAGTTTTTAAAAGATAAAACATAATTGAATCAGCAATAAATGATTTCAAAAATGTATATTTAATGCTATAAAAATTATTGTTTTCATAAGCAGTTATTTTCACAAATTTATATAACAAATTATATATTCATATTAGCATGATTGTATTAATACATTTTTATTTGGTATATTTTGATTTAAAATAATATCTATACATCTGGAATAGTTCCAATAATTTTTATTGTTTGTGTACATATTATTTCTTCTCTGATTTCATTTTAAAATTGTATAAATAAAACCAATTCTTTTGAAAAAATATTAATAATATTTCTGACAGAAAAAATATATATAATGTATCAAAACTTAAATCAAAATTAAAAAAAGTAAATCTTTTTCAGGATTCAGAAAGCAACATGTATTCCGAGTGGACTTCATTAAGTGCTTTAATTCAACAAGGTTCGGAAGAAAATCAGAGCGTGTTGGAAAAATTTGGTCCTGGTGTTGGTCGGGATGTTGCTTTGTCGATAGTCCGCAACTTGGCCTGCAATTTGGGAATCACTCAGGCAGCTGAACCCAGTTCGCTAAATACTGATCGCGAAGTACAGTGGTGCATGGAAGTCATCTGTTATGGACTGTCGCTGCCATTGGTTGAGCATGACACGGTACGCGATTGTGTCAACGTGTACTGCGAATGGCTCACAGCTTTACACTCGTCACCAAAGATTTCAGTTCCAAAGCCCATAGTTGATGATCCAAACTTTTATGCTCGCAAAATCATCGGTCACTTTTATAATCTGTTCGTACCACGGCGCGGAGAAGGTAACTCGTAATCAAATCTAATTTTCTGAATAACTTCCTGATAGAAATCTTTTTCAAAATTCTATTCAAAAAATTTCGGTCAGGAATTGGCAAACCAGCTTGAATTTGATCTAAATTTGTTCTTACTCTTTTATAGTCTGGCCATTTTTGTATCAGGATTTAGGTAACACCGAATCTTTCTTCTCTCTTCCTTTCTTGCTCTATTGTACAATTTCGATGAGGTATTCATTTTATATTGGGTGACTATTTTAGGAGCGGATACTATCAATAGACAGGCGGTACTTTGTCATAGAGTCCTAAGAACGCTGCAGCAGGTGGCTCGGGGGCCGGCACCTTTGGACAGAGAGACTTGGGAGAGCTTACTGTTGTTTCTAATTGGAATCAACGACGCCTTACTGGCACCACCTGCGGTTAGAGAGGATGCTGGAGAACAACTCTGTGAGAGAGTTTTGGGAGTTCTTTTAGAGGTGATTAATTTATGGTGTATCATCTGAGAAATCATTTGAATGGAACATTTATAAGCAATTTATATGGAAAAATTTAAAGTAATTAAATATTTTATGAAATGAAATATTTGATTAAAAGAATGAAATTATCTAAAAAATAATTATTTCATTCTTTATTACTTTTATTATTTTATTATAAGTTATTCTACTCTTAAATGTTTTTTATTATCATTCATATAATATATATCTAATTAACTTTACGGATGATTTTTTGAGATTATATCTCACTCTACATAAAGTATTTTGTCCTATAATTAAAATCTAACAAAAATGTTCATATTTCAAAATTAAAGGTGTGGCTAGTAGCTTGCGAACGAAATTTCCCATCTCCTCCTCTGTGGCGAACTCTGCGAGAATCTTGTCTTAGGTGGCGTCACAGATTAGCTTTAATCGAGCAATGGAATCGAGTTTGTTTGGCTCTCACAGCTCGATTGTTGCAAATTATGTATGGACCAACTTTTCCTGAACTGAAAATAAGTATGAAAGTTTTAATGAAATATATGTTTTCATATTTTATTAGTTTTCTGCTTACAAGAAAAATTAGAAATTAACTTCGCACTGTATAAAATAAAATACAATTTTTACAAAAATGGAATTTTGTTTCAAAAGTTATTAATCAAGTTAATTTTATAACCGATTAAGATCTATTATAGTTAAAATAATATTGCATGTAGTAAAGTCATAATGCTTAAATTCCTTTATTAATTCGAACCAGGTGAAGAAGATTCCCATTTGGTTCCTCTGTCCATGTCGAATGAAACCGTGGCCCAAGCTTGGTATCGATTGCTCCGCACTATCGGTGATCCAGTGGATCTTTGTCGACCCGCAGTGATATCACAAACCCCAGCTTTCCTGCAATATGCAATAGCCAATGCAAACGTTGTAGATCCATGTCAACATCCTTGTCTACAAAACCTGCCGAACATATTTTTGAAAGCCATCAAGGGTATTGCTGGCCAAGTTGATGCTTTCTTAGGTAACGATTTAGCTCTCCAGAGAGCATATCATTTGTATAAAAGTTGGCACAAAAACACTTGTCAGAAATCTGTGCACGCTTGTTCACGTTCTGGTGATGGTCGCACGCAACCGATGACTTGTTTTAGGAATCTCGCAAGCGTGCTGTTGGGAGGAATGCTGCGTGTCTAGTTCTCCCTCTATTATCGGCGGTGTATTCAGCGAAAAAAACTCTAGCAAGGAACAACCACAACCTTCACCAACGCCCCCGACGCAACGCAGACTAGCAAAAAGTTTCAGTGTCACACCCTCTGCTGTCACCAAGGGTATCCAGCACTTTTTCTTTTCTTGCACAATCGCAGACCTGGTTTGGTTTGGTTTTCCTCCGCGAGGGGAAATGTAAATTTTATGTTAATGGTTTAAGGGAAATATGTTATGTGAAAAAATAGATTTTTGGAATAGATCATTTAGGTCAAGAATAATATAGAAAGTCTCTTTACTGTACATTTAGAAAGATTATTATTTATAGTGAAAAGCGGAATTTCAATGGAATCGCATGTTTATGATATTTTATACTTTTTTCAGAATGTACTTCCGTTATTTTGTATTAAATAATGTAAATTTTAAATAAGTTTGATTAATTTTCTAATAACAATTGTTTCGGATTGCACAAATTATACAGTCGTGCTCTACTGAAATCTGTTTAATGGATTTTAAATACGATAAGTTCAAATTGTATATCTTGTTTGAATGAAATGAGTGATATAAATTATTGATTCAGTTATAAAGACATAATATAAAATTAATACGCTATTTAAAAACATTCATTCGTGATTTTAATTGTGAAGAGAATTGAGCTTGACATTTGTAATGGATCTATACATTAAAGAGAAAATATCTTTGTAATTAATTAATAAATTTATTCAGGAATTCCAAAAGCATCGCTGATCGGATTAACGACAAGTCGTGTATCTAGTACACCTCTAGTATCATCTAATTCTGGTCCATCTTCTACTTCAAGTACAACTTGTAAGTACATCAAAATAGGGTTGAATTTTAATTAACTTTTTTATGTTATGAAATAAAAAATAATTTCATAAAATTATCATTATTTGTTACTTAAAAAGTTAAAAAATCTTCAAAATTAGTAACTTTTTAACTAATAATTATAGTTCTATTTACTGGAAAACTTAGACAATATTTTTATATTTAATAAATACATTTATAAGTTTATCAATACTAAATTAAATCATCACAATTTTTTAAATTTACATTTGCATAAAAACATGAATAATTGAATAATTTTTATTCAAAATCTTTCGTAATCAAACAATAATTTTTATTATTATTTTATTTTTTGGATATAGCGATGGTTTCTCTAAATCAAGATATCCGACCACCATTAGCTCCAGGACGTCCTAAATGCAATTCCATTTTACATCTGTTTGGAGAGTGGCTTTTCGAGTCTGCGTTCATTGGCACTGAAGGCTGGTCGCAAAGTTTGCCACGTTAGTACATTTGTTATGAAACAAAATAGATTTATAATATTTGTTTAAAAATTCTTGAAACAATAATGCTTGATATTTATAATTTCAGAACCATCTGGTGCTTCAAAACGCCCGTCTTCAGTATTAATAGATGGACCAAATTCTCTTCAAGAAACAAGCCCTGAAATTCTGTCTTCCTTAAGCATTGATCGATACGAGTCTGGCAGAGCTGAAGCCATTGGTGCATTATGTCGTATTTTTTGCGCAAAAAAAACTGGAGAAGAAATTTTACCAACTTACTTAGCACGATTCTATCAAGCAATGCAATTTGGCCTTAAAATTGGAGAAGTAAACATAATTCTGATTTATTGAAATAAAATTAATAAAATTCTTCTATATTTAATAAAATATTTATATATTAAATTATAAATGATTAATAACTTCATATTATTTTTAGAACCGAGAGTGCAGCGAAACATTAACTAGCATTCTATCCAATTCAGCAGATTTATTTCGTTTGGACTTGAATGGAGTACAAGTTTTAGTACCCGCGATATTGTCAGCTTTGGAGCTAGTTTTGCCCGATAAAGATATAAAATTGAAATTAAATGCAGTGACTAAAACTGAACTGAGAAAAGCATCTATTAATTTGTTATTATCTCTTTTGGTTTTACCTCTTCACTTTCAGGTACTAATTATCTTTTGTTCGTGTACTATTTGAAGTTACATATATAATTTTAAAAACAGTAAGCTATATTAAATAACTCACTATAAAATATTTTAATTTAAAATAAAAATTATTCAGAAAAAAGTAACTCAATAACACTTGTTTAAATACGTTTTGTCAACAAATTTTCATTTTTCTTATAGAATCTTGTAATAAGAGATTTGCCTTCGATGAGTAACATCAACGCAGAAAAAAATCATATGACTTTTGCACAACTTAAACCACGATTAGTGAACTTACTTATAAGTGCATTAAGAGTAGAGACTGATACACAAAACACGCACATGCTTTTAGGTAATTGTTTATTACATTATTTTATTTCTACTTAAAATAATCTTCACACAGTAAAATATTATGATGTTTCAAATAATGTTTTTTCTTCTTATTTTATAGGTGGGTTACTCTTAAGTGTTCAAGACTCAGCCACTGCCGAGGAAGTGGAACAAGTGACTCAACCCGACCAAATATCGAATGACACAACTAACTTCTTTTCTTCTGGTTCGTTTAATTATTTGCTTTAATAAAATATTAGATTAATTATATTATTTCCAAATTGTATAATTAGTTGCTCTTTCTGTTGAACGTCCATGTCATTATTTATTGTCACTATGTCTGCTTTAGCATCTTCACTTTTATATTTTCCTTACTTTGATCGTCAGATTCATTAATTGTTATTGTCATCCATTCATCACGGCTTTTTAGTTAACTACGATTCAGCCAGCCAAATCAGTTTTTCCAGCGACCTCAGATCACTCGGTGAAGCATCTGATATCAGCACCGCATTGCAGGAGGATAATGTTGCTCCTGGTAATGACTAGTCATGGTTCACTTAATTTTGTGTTGATTTGGTAGATCAGCTTAATTGTTATCTGTAAAATTACTGTAAGGTTCCCCTTAAACATTTCATATAAGTATCATCGTTTCTATTTCAGATTCTGCATATGCGCTATTTGTCACCGCGACAAATCTTATTTGTCACAGACTGACTTTATCCTGGAAAAACGACCTGAATATCTCTTTGGCTGCATTGGAGATTCTTTCAGGATTAGCTAGGACTCGGATTCGAGAAACAGGTGATTAACCTGCAACTTTATTTGATTATTTACCACTAATCCAAATATTTAAATTTGAAACTAAACTATGATTTTTTTTTAAATCAAAAAATGTATTTAGACGTGTTAGAATGTAAAAGAGCTGTGAAAAGGTTGTGCGACTACATTACAAGTCAATGCTGGCGACCTCCACCTGCTCACTCAAAAGACTTACATTCGTCGATTGTAGCTGCGTTTTCATGTCTTACTACTTGGTTAACTGCGCATCCCCAATTATTACAGGTAATTCAGTTGAACAGTATTTACATATTTTAACATCCTTTGCACATGTCATAATAAATTTTTATTATTTTTATCTCAGGATAAGGATTGTTTAATCACTGTACTAGAAGTAGTAGAACTTGGAGTTTCTGGTACAAAAAGTATCGGTAAACCAGGAGAACCAATCAAAATGAAGGACGAGAAAGAATTAAAACCAGCATCGATGCGCGTCAGAGACGCTGCCGATGCTTTACTTACAATTATTCTCGAACAAGTAAAATCCCTTGAGTTTTAATCTAATAAAACGAATGCCAATTTACTTATAAATAAGAATTGTAATTTATTAATGATTTTTTTTAAATAAGGTTGGCTATTTTCCAAGTGCCTGTGGAGCTCAGTCATTGTCTTCTCTAGTGGATGAAGTTTCACTACTAAAACATTGCAACAGTTGTCCTGGAGGACGAATAGCAAGACATACAGCTGTAGAAAGATTCCGCTATTTTGTTGCTGAAAACTCGACTATTTTAGCTCTTTTGGAGGAGCCGTTGGGTAACGACCAAGATCCTCAACCAACGGTGACGGTTCTAATTCGAGGCCCTCATGGTCGTCATGCTTGGACAATGCAACTGCGCCATCTACCTAGACACAAATCCAGTATGAGAAGTGTTAACAATAACCCAGGAAGACCTTTACCCTTGAATGAGCCTGTACCTCAGATGGATTATAAACCCAAATTTTTTCCAAATAATATTGATAAGATTCCACATTGCAAAGTGTAAGTAATATTTTAGACAGATAATTTATTAATTTCTCTATTCATTTGTTTAATTTTTATAAAATATAGAAATATACTTTGATATTTAATATAAAAGAGTCGAGTATGAATGAAATCATTGTTTTTATTTTAGGGACGATTCAATTCCAAGTCTAGAGACAGTAATGAACGAAAGTGACGGACTGAAAAACGATTACCAGATTCTGTCTACTTTCCTCGACCGTCAGATCAATCTGGAAATGAAAACGAGTGAAATTTTAGAGAAGGAATCAGACAACAAAATCGTTGACGAATGTGTTCCTCCACAAATATGTCATGAGTTTCAAACCGCCAGACTATTTCTTAGCCACTTTGGCTTTCTTAATTTGGAATCAAAAGAAACCGACAATTCCGCAATCGGTGGTCTGCTCGCTTTAGACCCCACATTACCAGGATTTTGCGCAGACTTGGAAAATTTAGATCACATTAGTCCCAGGACTTGCGATACAGTTCATATTTTTTACGTTAAATCTGGTCAAAAGAGCGCCGAAGTCGTTTTAAATAACGTGGTAAGAACTAGCGCAATAAAGCACAAAAGTACAATTTGTTTTACAAAGAATGATACAATGATTTCTTTCATATAAACAGTTACACGAAAACAACGTATCTGCATATTTTATGGAATTCTTAAATTCCCTTGGTTGGCCGGTTTCTGTTTCGTCTCACGCCGGCTGGACCGGTCACGTGTCTACATCTTGGAGAGCCAGATCCCAGGTCAGCATTCCCCATGTTACTCAAAGCGACCATGGTGGCGCTCTGTACAATGGAAATACACATTTACTGTATTGGGCTGATGTCAGTTCAGAAATTGCATTCGTTGTTCCGACAAGAAACATGAATGTAAGCATAGATTCAACAGAGGATGCTTCTTCTAATGATTCCAATAGCAATCAATGTACGTATCATACTGACATTTATCATTTAATTATAAAATATATATCTTAAATACTACTCATTTCTTTGCTAAAATATAATGTTAATTAATTTTTTTAATTAATTCTTAATCATAGTTAAGATTAACGAATTTAAAATAGAAATATAACTAGATTATCTATATGTTTATAGTTCGAAGTAATCTGTAGCATTTTTCGTAGCAAATACCATTAAGTTTTAAAATTAATAAAATGGAAATATTTGTATAGCTTGGTTTGAACGCAATATAAATGATTCCACCGAAACTCGTACTTTTTCAACGCCAGGGAATCAAACGCAGAGGGCAATGTCACTGGACTTAGAAAAACAACATTCGAGCTTAGAAAGTTCATCTTCAAATACACCTGGAACGGATCCTGTTAAACCACGAAGATCTACGAAAAGCGCACTTCCGTTACAAACTGATACCAAAATAATGATCGTTTGGTTAGAAAGTTTGGAAGACTATACACAGTTTCCTGTGGGTTAGTA